>PITA01011931.1:0-27278 GCA_004023965.1 Spilogale gracilis
CATATCACTTTAACTACTACTATTATTTTTGTTAGGTGCTGGGCTAGAACATAGAGGATTCTTGCTCTTGAGGGGTTCGGAGACTAAAGGGAAGAGAGGAACAACTGAGGACAATAGAATAAGGCAGGTATTATCTCAGAAGTCTGTCGGGAAAGGCATTATAGGACAGGTAACTTTTGAGCTAAATCTTGAAACATGGAAAGGTATCAGTATTTAGAGAAAGGAAGGAGATGGAGGACATATGTATGAATTTGGACAAAGATGCTTAGTGAAAATGGGTCTGTTGTGTATTTGTGATTTGTGCTTAAGGTTCTGAATGGTGGTATAGTGGAATATGAGTTTACTGGGGCAGAGAAGACTGGACCTTTGGGCTGTGGCCAGATGATGTTAGCCTGTAGGTAATTGGAAACCACTGCAGGATTTTAAGTAGAAGAATAACGACTTTCTAAAAGATTTCTTTTACTTCTCCCTTGCTTTTAAGGCTGTACATGGAGCATTCTGTTGCTGAAGTTTGGCGACCTCTGGTGTTGAGCTGTTAAAAATAAAGCTGTGAAAACTTTCACAGCTTTTGTCAGATGATTCTTGGCTTTATTTCTTGGAAGAAATAAATCATAATTCCTAATTTGATATTTATAGTGTCTAGGTACATATGTAGCTAA
Organism: Spilogale gracilis; assembly: GCA_004023965.1. NCBI lineage: Eukaryota > Metazoa > Chordata > Mammalia > Carnivora > Mephitidae > Spilogale > Spilogale gracilis. Next base: position 660 of record PITA01011931.1, read on the forward strand.
ATCAATTAGAAAATGTTAGAACAGATGTGGATGGGACTGGGTACAAATGATGGATTTAACCGTGCATGGCATTCCCAGAGGAATATGGCCGACTGATCTCTGATTCTTTGAATCTTTTCACCACCTGACTCCTCATGATCTAGGACGGTGGGCCAAAGAAAAGGTGCTTTTTTGCAATAAATGGAAAGGTCTTATTCAAATAATAAATAACTGAGAATACATACACTCTTTCCAGTGGTGTGATCATTTTTAACATCTCCCCCCCTTTTTTAATTGTGTGAACTAGCATACTTACAGATAGTACCTACAACATATCTGTGCAGTTTTATTTCCTTTAAGTCTTTGGAGGAACTCAGTTTTGAGGAAATCCAGAAATAACGTTTTGTTTTGGGTTTTTGGTTTTTTAAGTATATCCTTAGTCTAAAAGTTTGAGGGAATATATTTTTATGTCTTCTAAAATTCAAGAGAACTCTAAGACCTGATTTGTGTATGAAATGATGAGATCCATTTCAAACATTTTTTTAATAAAGAAAATGTAAAGGTTCAATTTATATAATTTGAAAGGTTCCAAATATATAATTCAGCTGTAGTAAAGTACAAATACACTCTGCATATAATACAATTTAATATAAAGCCTAAAGATATGCTCAAATAGAAATAGGATAGTCAGTTTGTTAAATTGTCTTATATTTATTGTGTGAATTACAGATAGTGGTGCATTTAGAATCTTTGCTCTTCATAACCTGTCACTGAATTACCTTTTAGCCTTTAACGTAGCTTTCTCTCCATTATCAAATTCTTAATCTCTTTCACCACTCGGCTGTTACTATTATCCAAATCAGGCCATTTTCGACTTCACACTTAGTGTGTAGAGAATATGCTTTTTTTTTTTTTTTTTAAAGATTTTATTTATTTGACAGAGAGAAACACAGCCAGAGAGGGAACACAAGCAGGGGGAGTGAGAGAGGGAGAAGCAGGCATCCTGCCGAGCAGGGAGTCCCATGTGGGACTCGGTCTCCGGGATCATGACCTGAGCTGAAGGCAGTCGCTTAACCAACTGAGCCACCCAGGTGCTCCGAGAATATGCTTCTGACTCATTTGCTTCCTAGACTCCTTCCATAAAATCAGCTCTTGTCTTTCCTTCCATAACCCTTTCCTGAATCCTTTGCTCAACTCTAGTGCAGGGTAAAACTTTCACCTCATACATATCGAAACTTAAACTTTGTTGTACTTATCTTTGCAGATTTTATAAGTCTCTCTGCCCTAGAGTTCTTTGACGATAGAAACTCAGTAAACGTAGTGAATGAATGAATGATTTAAGAGGCTGAGTGAAAAATCTTTAAATGCCTCTTGATTGTCTTACCTTAGCATTCTTACATTCCTTTACATCTTAAATTATACCTTCGTTTTCTTTTTTTTAAATTAACTTATAAAGTATTATTTGTTTCAAGGGTACAGGTCTGTGATTCGTCAGTCTTACATAATTCACACTGCTCACTGTAGCACCAACCCTCCCCAGTGTCCATCACCCAGCCACCCTGTGCCTCCCACCTCCTTCCCCTTCAGCAACCCTGTTTGTTTCTTGAGATTGTTTGTCTCCCTCTCTGGTTTCATGAGGAATTTGAGAAACAAGACAGAGGATCATAGAGGAAGGGAGGGAAAATGAAATAAGATGAAATATCTTTGCTTTCTTATAGACTATTCATAGTGTAGATAAAACAGTAATGATTCTAGGATTTGATATAGACTCATACTTTTAATGCTAGCCTTAACAGAGCAACATAAGGATACACATCTGGTTTTATTTAGTATAGTAAATATATCACAAATTACATAGTGGTCTGTTTTACATTTTAAATCAACATCATCAAGATGTAATTTACATAAAATAAAAGTAGCCACTTTAAGTATGCAGTTTAATAAACTTCAACAAACATAATGTAACCGCTATCCAGTCAAAATTTAGAACATGTCCACCACCCTGAAAATTTCTCCTGTACAGCCTGGGATAATAATCATTCCAATGTGCCCATGACCTGAGGGCTTTTCTAGGGTAGCACCAGGCAAACCAGGGCAGTTGGTCATTCTGTTCATGCCCCTTTCACCCCCCATCTTCTATCTCAGGTGACCATTGGTCTGCTTTCTGTCACTACAGATTAGTTTTCCCTATTCTGTATTTCATATGAATGTATGATTCTTTTGTATCTGGCTTTTTTAGCTCAACATATTGTTTTTGAGATTCATCCATGTTGTTGCTTGCATCACCTGTTTATTCCATTTTATGCTGAGTTGTATTCTATTAACATACCATAGGTTTGTTTGGTTTTTTTTATCTGTTTACTTGTACATTGATGTTTGGCTTTGGTTTTTAGCTATTACAACTAAAACTGCTATAAATGTTAGAACTAAAGTTGCTGGTCATAAGATAAGTGTATGTTACCTTTATAAGAAGTTACCACCAAGTTGTTTTCCAAAGCAGTTCTTCTATTTTTCACTCCCACCAACAGCATATGAGAGTTCCTGTGTTCTATATTCTTACCTATACATGGTAGTCATAGTAATTTCAAGTATAGTCTTAAAATTACTTTTATCATTAGAAAATGACCCTCTTTATTTTAATTTCCTTGCCCTGAAGTCTCATTTTCTGATATTAATATAGTAGGTACTCCATCTTTCTTATGATAAGTGTTTGCATGGTATAACTTCCTGCATTTTAACTTATGTGTCTTTATATTTAGTTTCTTTCTCACAGACAGCATATACTTACTGTCTTTATTTATAGAGTCTGGCAATTTCTGTGTTTTAATTGGATTGTTTTGACCTTTTACATTCAATGTAATTATCACTGTAGTTGAGCTTAAGTATTCTATTTTGATATTTTTCATTCCATTTTTTTTCCTTTACTGCCACCTTATGGATATAATGAGCCTTTTTTTTATTTCCCCAGTGGGCACTTTAAGCTATACATCCTTGTTGTATTTTTTTAAAGTTGCTCTAGGATTGAAAAGTCTATAAATAATAATATACCATTTCACGTATAAAGTAAGAACCCTGCAACAGTGTATTTCTGTTTCCCTTCTTGTCCTTTATGTTACTGTGGTCATACATATTACTTCTATAATACTTTTATAATATTTTGTTGTTTTGCTTTAAGCACTCAGTTTCCTCTGAAGAAATTTAAAAGCAAGGGAGAAGAAATACACATTTAGCCGCATATTTACCATTTTGGGTGGTCTTTATTCCTCTGTATAGATGGGATTGTCCATTTGGAATTCTTTTCTTTCATCCTGAAGTACTTTATTATACTGAAAATCTGGTGACAAACTCTCTTAACTTTTCTTTGCCTAATAATGTCTTTTGAAGGTTATTTTCACCAGCTATACAATTTCTTGGTTTCCAGCTTTTCTTTCTCTTCTTATTCTTTAGAACGGTCTCTAATTTCTTCTGGCTTGCGTTGTTTCTGATGAGTAGTCAGCTATCATTCCTACTGTTGAGACACTGTGTACATAATGTGTCTCTGTTTTGCGAAAGATTTTCCCTTTATCAGTGGCTTTATTGGTTGACTCTAACTCTGTATGGTATTTTTTGTATTGTATTGCTTGAGAGTCATTGAGCTTTTCATTGAATTTTCATCGAATTTTCATCAAAGTTGGAAAAATTTTAGCCACTATTTCTTCAAATAGTTTTTTTGCATTTGTTCCCCCACCCCCCATCTCAGGCTTGAATCATTTTTTCTGGCCTTTTTTTTTTTTTTTTTTTACCTCCATGCTTCAGTTTTTGTAGTTTCTCCTTTTTTAAAGATATTATATTTACTTATTTTTGAGACAGAAAGAGTGCTTGCGCAGGAAGAGAGGCAGAGGGAGAAGCAGACTCCCTGCTCAGCAGGGAACCTGATGTGGGACTCAATCCCAGGACCCTGGGATCATGACCTGAACCAAAGGCATAACCAAGTGAGCCACCCAGGTGCCACTATATTGACCACCTTTAAGCAGTTATGGCTCCCAAAGTGATTCAGTAACAACAGTAGTTTCTGTAACTTAGGCTTTGCAATAAAAAAAATTCTTGCAGTACATTTGCAACATGGATGGAACTAGAAAGTACATGAAGTGAAGTAAGTCAGAGAAAAGACAAATACCATATGATTCCACTCATGTGGAATTTACGAAACAAAATTGATGAATATAGGGGAAGGGAAGGAAAAGTAGAATTAGACAAAAACAGACAGGGAGGCAAACCAAGAAGAGACTCTTAACTATAGGAAACAAACTGAGGGTTGCTGGAGGTGAAGTGGGATGGGGTAACTGGGTGATGGGCATGGTGATGTACATTAAGGAGGGCACTTGATGTAATGGGCACTGGGTGTTATATGCAACTGATGAATCACTAAATTCTACACTGAAATTAGTAATACACTATGTTAACTAAATTAAATTTAAATTTTTAAAAATTAGAACAAAATAAAAATAGAAATTCTTACAATAAAGTTACTTATAATATGCATGCTGTATTACTTTGCCCACCATTTAACATTCTAACCAAGATTTTACACATGTGAAATAATCACAACAGATAATATATTAAAAGGTATATGGTTGGTATTGCAGATATACTTAAGCATGAATAAGGATGGGATTTACAGTAAGAGTCTATAGTTAAGGAAGCCTGAAAGTGATTTATCAGAATTACCAAATCATAAGAATTTTTGTAAGAATTTGTAAAATTACTTTGAGATTTATTAAACTTAATTTTCTTTATCTAATTAGATGCTTGCATTTCTTCATATAAATCTTCTGTTGCCTAAAATCTGTAATATTAACAATTCAAGATATTTGTTTTATTACATTGAATTACCAGATATGGGTAGATTTTATTTAACTCATGAAGAGTTTTTGTTAAGTCTATTTAATTTTTTAAACTTAAAATTATAGCTTCATGATCTTATAAAATCTTAGTGTATCCTGCACAATTCAAAAGGATTTAGATTTCATTTTGTGGTATAATCAGTGGAGTTTAAAAAAATGATTTTTTAAAATTATTTAAAGAGTAATCTTTTCCTTGTTTTTGCCTTTAATGTTGGGTAGACCGTTTTAAGGAATCAACTGCACATGCATATGAATCCATACTTAAAAAGAGACAAACTCGGGGCGCCTGGGTGGCTCAGTTGGTTAAGCGACTGCCTTCGCCTCAGGTCATGATCCCAGAGACCTGGGATCGAGCCCCACATTGGGCTCCCTGCTCAGTGGGAAGCCTGCTTCTCCCTCTCTCACTCCCCCTGCTTGTGTTCCCTCTCTGGCTGTATTTCTCTCTGTCAAACAAATAAATAAAATTAAAAAAAAAAACAAAAAACAAAAATGACACTTTAAAAAAAAAAGAGAGAGACAAACTGTAGCTTTGAGAAGTCAGTTTACCTTCATCAACTATAGGTTTAAGTGTAAAATAGGTAATAAAGTATTATGAAACTAAATGAGAAAAGAAAATTGATATATCTCACACAAAGATTTTACATACTGAATGGTCCATAAATATTTCTTCTCTTCATTCTCCTTTTCCTCACTGTTGGGACCTTTTGAAAGGAGAACTTATATATTCCTCTCTGCACTTACTTATTTCAGATGATTATGGTCTGTTTGTTCTTTTCATGGTTGATCTCACCATGATCAGAAAGGAAATCACTTCATGTCCAGATAAAGTGAACACCTTTATTTTATTTAACAGATAGAAACACAGCCAGAGAGGGAACACAAGCAGGGGGAGTGAGAGAGGGAGAAGCAGGCTTCCTGCCGAGCAGAGAGTCCGATGTGGGACTCAATCCCGGGTCTCCGGGATCATGACCTGAGCCGAAGGCAGTCGCTTAACCAACTGAGCTACTCAGGCGCCTCTCACCTCTGTGTTCTTTAAATGTCTACTTTCCTTGGCCTCCATGGTATCATTCATTGTCTGTAGGACTTCTTCCAGTCCCTTAGACTTCTGTCTCAGTTTTCTTTTTAAATTTCCCTTTTTTCTAGGGCATCAGGGTAGCTCAGTCATTAGCATCTGCCTTCGGCTCAGGTCGTGATCGTGGAGTCCAGGGATCGAGCCTCACATCGGGCTCCCTGTTCAGCAGAAAGCCTACATCATCCTCTCCCACTCCCCCTGCTTGTGTTCCCATTCTCGCTGTCTCTTTCTCTGTCAAGTAAATAAATAAATTTTTAAATTAAGAAAATAAATTTCCCTTTCTCCATGTATTTGTGTCCTGTGGGTCTCCATCTTTAGTACACTTCTCCTTCAACCTGCTTTACCTGTTAATAAACTTTTGCAGCCACGTAGCATCTGTATATCAGGTACTACCAAACCTGTTTTTCTACCTTTTTCTGCCCTCTTCTAAATGGTATACCCATTATTTACCACTTAGTTCTTCTTGATTGTCTTAAATATTATTTTCTCTTCCAGCTCTGTGCCTTTATGCTTAATAGCATGAACATCTTTCACAACTACCAAAATTAGAAATAGAAATTGTGCATCTTCCAAGTACAATAAACAAATTCTTTGATACCATCTCCTAAAATTGGTTTGCCACTGATGAAATTTGAATTGTGTCCTAGCTCTGGCTCTGATAGCTGTTACCACTGAGAAGTTGCTCCTTCTAGGCCTGTTTTTCTCGTCTCTAAAAATGTCTAGACTACGTCAGAGGTTGGCGACTAGGGCCTAGGAGCCAAATGCACTCTGCTACGTACTTTTGTAGATAAACTTTTTTGTTTACAGCTGCATTGTGCTACATTAGCAGAGTTGAGTAGTGACAGAGGCTCTATGGCCTACAAAGCCTAAAGTATATACTCTGGACCTTTGCAGAAAAAGTTTGCTGACCCCTCTTATAGAGAGTCTTCTAATTAGTTTCCATCTCTATTAGCCAGCTGGAGCAGAACCTGGTTTTAAGATTTAAAAAAATAATAATAAAAAAGAAAAGAACAGAGAAATTATTATAGTAGTTGAGTATCTGGCAAAAGAAATTAAACATAGAAAATACTAGGAGATTAGAATCTTTGTTTCCCCATCTAGTGGTCTTAGTCATTCAAGATCATATGGCTGTAACAAAGGGATGAGGAGATCTCCATTGCTGCTTTGTAACAGACTAATTTATTTGGTTAATTGCTTTTAAATGATTAATAGTGTATAGATCAGTGGTTCCATTTACTGGTTAGTAACTGGCTTCTTAAAACTCACAAATATACATATTTTGAAGGTAAAGGACACAGTTAAACTCTGACCATCAACTATGTTAAATCTATATTAAAGGAAGAGTCCAAGTATGTAAAAAATGCTTAAATAAAAGTTATAAATATGAAACCTTAATTATATACTGACATGTGGTAATGTCTGCAACTGACTTTGAAATGTATCCAAAAAATAAGGTGGATTGATGTATGGATAGGTGGGTGGAAATGTGATAAACCAAACAGTAAAACATTAATCATGGAATCTGGGTAGTTGGTATAAAGGAAGAGGGTTTTCACTGAAAAAAAAGAAGTATAACTTCTTTATGTTTGAAATTTTTCATTGTAAAATTTTGGGTAAGTGTTTAGATGTGAGTGGCTGTGAGATGAATCTAGGGAGAAGATAGGGGAGCGAAAACACACAGAATACACAGTATACCTTCTTGCTTTCACATTAAATAAATATTAAAAGTTCATATATTAAGCACACCTTGTATATATTGCATATGCTTCTCACTGTTTTAGTGTGTATTTCACAGATTTACTTCAATTGAGAATATCCTTCTATTGGGAATATTCTTAGGATATAATAAGAATTATAACAATAAGAATTATAATACTCATTTCAAGCAGTGTCCTGCCTTTTCATTATACAGTTTGTAACTTGAATTCTGTCACGTAGCCCCTATCAAAAAGTGAACCAAATGGCTGATAAGTCCATGTGATTCTCTGTACATATAGTAAAAGGATGCATTTACTAATGGACATCATACAATTCTCATTTTTTATCATTCTTACCAACTTTTGGGGAGTTTGAACTATGTCTGTGTTAACAAAATACTGAATAAATAGAAGGGGACTGCACAGCAAATATTGATTCAAAAGTGGGCATTTCTTAAGTGTTTATTGTGATACGTATGATAATGCCAAAATATATTAAAATGTGTTCAAAGCACAAAAATAAAGCAAATATTTATGTAATTATCACTCATGTTAAGAATTAGAGGAATTACTTATTCCTCATCCCAGTCAGTCTCTCTTACTTCTTCCTGTTAAGCTGAATAATCTATACTTGATTTTTCTAATGAATATTCCCATTTTTATTAGTTTTACAGTTTTACTATATATACTAAAATTTAGTTTAGTCTTGCTTGTTTTTAACTTTTATATAAGGCAATACTGTATGTATTCATTGTTGAGTGAAAACTTAACATTTTGTGAGATTCATCAGAAGGTACATGTAGCTCTGCTTCATTCATTTTCATTGTTAGTGTACCATTTTATGACTATACTACAGTTTATTTACTAATCTACTTTTGGATTTTTGCTTGTGGCTGTAGTATTTTATTAGGAACAGTGTTGCTTTGGATGTATAAAAAGTTTCTCTAGAGTATATACCTTAAAATGGAATTATTAAGTCGTAGCATTATGGAAGGTATGCATTTTTATATACTTATTTATTCATGTCATTGCTGTTGGTTTTTTGTTCGGCAGTGGTGGCAGAATTACTGATTAGCTCACTCTCCCTTTTTCACTCTTCTCCCACACACACACACACACACACACACACCCTTCATCATAAAATAGGTTATAAGTGTTTACTTTATCATTTAAAAATTAAGATTCCTTTTTAGCCTTCATACTTTAACTGTAAATAGTTGCTGACTTGTGTCTGATATCTGTAGCTGCAAAGGCCAGAGACTTCCCTTCCCAGTACTAGATGATACTTGCTCTTCTCTATAAAGCTGGACTTCTGCTTCAAGAAGGAAGGGAGGTTATATAACTAGATACATGTTTCCAGTGTCCACAAGCAAGCTTTCCACAGAATGATGTATTATAATTTAGATTATTTTTATACGTCTTTTTTTTTCTTCCCAGTACCATCAGGGGTTTGCTCAGAAATTGTCTTTTAGGAATTAAAGGTCAGTTTATAGTTAACTAGATTTCTTTTTGAGTTATATTGACAAATAGTACTATAGCTCTGAAGCTCAGAATGTTCTTCCCACTTATCTTACTTAAACTTTATGTGCTCAGATATTAAATAATTTCTGAAAGATGTAATTGGCATACAACAAAGTGTACATATTTAAAGTACACAGTTTGGGAAGTTTTGACATACATATGCACACATGAAACTACCACCATGAAATCAAGATAATGAGCATATTCCTCATCCCCAGTAATTTTCAAGTACTCTTTATAATATTTCTCTCTAGCCTTTCAAAATCATGGCTTTTCTTTCTGTTGTTGTAGACAAAATTTTCTCAAGTTCCCTATGAGTGAAGTTACACAGTAGGTACTCTTTTTGGTCTGACTTCTTTTACTCAGTATAATTATTTTTAGATTCATCTGTGTTCTTTTTTTATTACTGAGTAGCATTCCATTATATGGATATACCATGTCTGTTTTGGACATTTGAGTTGTTTCCGCTTTTTGGCAGTATGCACATTTGTGTAAAAGTTTTTGTATGAACGTATGCCTTCATTTCTCTTGGGTAAATTCTTAGGAGTGAGGGTGATGGATGTATGGTAAGTATATGTTTAATTTTTTAACATACTACCAAAGTATTTTCTAAAGTGCCATACAATTTTACTTTCCACTAGCAAGGGATGAGAGCCTCAGTTGTTCTACATCCTCACCAAGACTTGGTATACATGATCTTTTTTTAACTTTATTCTTCTGAGTTGGGTATATAGGTGGTGTCTTACAGTTTTAACCATTTCCCAGATTAGAATGATGTTGAGTATTTTTTCATGTGCTTATTTACTATGTGTATCTTCTTGGGTAAGGTGTCTAGTTGTATCTTTTGCCAATTTTGGAGGGGTTGTTTGTCCCTTTGTTTTTGAATTATAGGTCTCTTTTGTATATTCTAGGTAGAAGTCCTCCTTTGCAGAATGTTTTATAAATGTTTTCTTTCAGTGGGTAGCTTGCCTTTTTGTTTTCTTAAGAGTGTCTTTTGAAAAACAAAACTCTTAAAAACTTGATTAAATTCCGATTTTAATGAAGCCTAGAGAATTAGAACCAAAAATAAATAAATAAATAAATAAATAAACAAACAAACAAACAAACAAACTACAGGCAAAAAAAAAAAAAAAATCCCTGAAACTCTTACTTTGTCCTGATTATTCACTCATTGCTACCACAAATCAAGTACTTAATACATTACATTCTTTCTGTGCACTATTTTTGAATGGTAATTCAAAATATTTTTTGAATATTTTAACAGATTTATTTTATACCAGGCTTTAGAATCATAAAGATGAGTAGTAATGTGTGTTGTCTTTCTTCAATGTGCTTATTTTTAGTAATTAATGTTTCCTCCCATCATCTGTCGTGTGCAGTTAGTTCTATGTGCCTTTCTTTGTCCAGCACATATGATCTCTAGAGGCAGTATTCAGTATATTTTTATCTTGTATTACAGTTATACTTTTTCCCACACACAAACATGTAAGTTCATTATAACAAGAAATCTCTGGTTCGTCATATTCTCTATATATAGTCATCACATAGTTTCTTGTACACAGGGAACAATCACTAAATATTCATTGAATGGAATTATTGATGATAGTGTCTAAGTAAGATTCTCCTGATTAATTTATTGATAATAAACCTTTTGGCTATATTTTACTAAATGAATACAAGATCTCATTTCAGATGCCCATAATTGCAGTAGATGGTTTTTCTCAATAAAACAAAGATGTTTGATTTTCACTTGAATGTTTTTAAGTGAACTAATTTTGTATAACCTGGTCTAGCATGATTATCACAAGTGTGTAGGTAGTATAGCATAGGATCTACAGTCAGTTAAAAATCTTTTGCGAAGTCTGCTCTATTTAATGAATTACATATTTCATGACTTTGGAATTCTTTTTTTCCAATGAAACTAATACATTAAAACATAAACACTGTATTTGTAAATATATAAAAAATATGGCAATAACTTGGCTTTCTCTTTCTAGGTCCTGGGGACACCAACAAGGGAACAAATTAGAGAAATGAACCCAAACTATACAGAATTCAAATTCCCTCAAATTAAGGCACATCCTTGGACTAAGGTGAGTCACAGTGAGTTTTTTAAAAAGCACATTAACCAATAGTTAACTTCAACTTGGGTTTCTCATTGTATTTAACTAAACTATTTTGGTACTAGATAGCTGCCTGAGTACAAAGTACATAACAGTTCTGCATGTAAATAGTTGGGTAGTTGTATTTTAGTGTTTCATTGACTGTGTATAGTTTTTGTCCCCACTGATTTCCTGTAGGCAGTTTTCAGCCTGGGTTTTTATTTGTAGGTTGAGGACAGTGTACCTATACCATTAAAATACAGAATTTCATTAGGAATAGTATCTTATATATAAATTTTGACTACTTAAAACTCAAATCCATTTCTTTACACAGAGGTACTGACTCAATATCATGTAGCATATGAAAACATGTATTTCATATATTTTCTTTATTCTTTTTTGAAACTGTTTATAGGCCTTAATGATACTGTGTGTGTTTTTCTTCTTTTGTTTGCTTTCCTTTTGGTAGTGGGGGGGGGGGATAAAAAGATGGGATCTTGTTTGGAGTATACATTGAAAGCATAGATATGTTAACAGGATGTCATTAGCCATTGGATAGCCTAACCAATTCTTAGAGCATTGATGGAACCAATTTGAAGAGCATAAGTACTAATTTACTAGAAAACTTTATTTTTTGCTTTGATACTTAATTGAAATGATTTAAGAAGAGATTTTATTGAAAAATGTTTTCATTTCATTTTAATTTGCAACATGAAGGACAGAGAAAAAAATCTCATTGGGGTTTACTGCTAGAGTGAATCTCTAGCATCCTTATTCTATGAATTCAGAAACTGGTCAAAGATACCAAGTGACTTACTCAAGATTATGTAGGTGGCTATGACAAAACCAGGATTTAACTTCTTCGTGTGTGTGTGTGTGTGTGTGTGTGTGTGTGTGTGTTTAATGCCAGACTTATAGTTATACACCATGCACCTCCTCTCACATTTACTTATATTTCATTATGTATTTTTGTGAGTTAATAAAGTTCAACTCTCTTATAGTTTGAGCAGAGATTTTCTGTACTTAAAAATGTACATATAACTGTTTTGAATGGTGATAGGTTCATTTAAATATTTATTATGATTAATTTTTATATAATCTTTTATAATAAGAGGTGAAATAATTTAGAGCTACAGATGAAATAATTTATATTCCTAGATTCAAAGTATGTCTCTTTCTATCTCTAAATTTCTAGAGTTACTTTCTAGAAGTATTACAATTCTAGGTACTTTCTTTCAAGTTCTTACAGTCTTATCTCTCTTCATTGCAGAAGATCTTTTTATTACTAATTACTTATTTAGAATAGAGACCTTGGTATTTTAGTGGCAGAATTATGGGTTAGCTTTCACTGACCATTTTGTTGCTTCCCTACCACACTTGAAATTTATAATAAAAACTAAATGCTCTGAGAGAAACCATTCTTTGATCTTTACCCTTAAAGTTTATTTTGAATCTTGGTCAGAAGATACTTGGGGTCTCTCACCTGGCTTTAAACTCAGAATCCTAGGTGGCCTATTGGGATTTAAAGGCTGAGTTGCAGTTTGAATCCAGTGAAATTATTGTAAGTTAAAGTGTTTATAAGTGATTGGTAGTATACTGTGATTTCAATTACGTTAAAGAAAAACAAAAAAGCAAAGAAAGTTTTGTGTAATGAATAAATACAGGGAAATACTCCAAAATGCTAACGGTAGTTTGGTTGAGAAAAGTGTAGGTGATTTTATTTTCTTTGTTTTGCATTTCAGTTTTTTCATTAATTAGCATGTCATTTTTATGAAGAAAGAAAAATAAAGCTCTTCCTAGTGTAATCTAAGTATTCCTCACATGCTATTCTTGATATAGAGTGTCTGACCAATGTAATGCTGAAATTGAGGTCATGAAAGTTTATTTAACAGTCCCTATTATGGTTTTTTTTTAAATCAGGACTGCTACCAGTATTAGTGTGTGTCATATTCAGCATTTCTTCCCCCAGATTATATCTTTTTGAGTATTAGCCAGGATGGAGTATGAGAAATGGTGGGTTATAATTAAAATGTAGTCAGCAAAAGATTTGTGGTCAGTTTGTATGCTTTACACCTTCCTTATGCAGATTCCTGATGCTTTATAGCTTACACTAATGCTCTTCAAACTTGAATAATCTATACAAAGTCCTTTTATTTGTTTTATTAAAGCTTCCATTCCTATTTCATGTGTAGAATGATGACTTCATTCTCCCACCTGTTTTGTCTGTTGAGAGTACTGTGAACTCTTCATTTATATGTGCTTTGACATAATTTGATTTTCACTGGGTACAAATGCATTTATATGTAATAAGCACATTGTATTAATTTCTCATTAGTGTACACAACTAGATTGATGTTATTATGGTTGTAAACACAAAACCAAATTCAGACAAAAATACCATAGTACTGTTCTGTCTTCTGGATAAATCTAAATGATCCAAAATATGCTTATATTGATTTTCAAAATAGGTTATCATCAAAATGAAAATACAAAATTTTAAATTTCTTGAAGTGCCAGGGGCCAGCCCCAGCAACAGTCGGGATCCGAGGATGAAGGAAGGCGTCGGTGAATGAGGAAATCAAACTCAAAGATGGTGTAGGGATCTCCTGAAAACACTGTTCTCAGGGCTCTTTATTTATAGAGAGTTACATGTTTTTTCAGGTGGAAACCATATGAGCAAAGGGTTTCTTTGAGTGACAAATCATCAATCTTGAGAGACAATAGTGATAATAGTGTTTCTAGAGGGTCCATGTGAAACAGGATGTGCTCATTATACCCTAATCTATAGAATGATTGGTCACAGGCAGGCATGTCCTGTGAGAACAGGATGGTTCCTGCAAAACCCTATCTCATTAGAATGTTTTACTACTCCCTAGCATAGGGAGGTGAGTGAGGGGTCACACAAACAGGAGGTTGCAATATCCAAGCTGCTTATGTTAGTAAAGGTTTTACTAAGTTTTAAAGTAAGTATGTTGTGCCCCCACAATCCTACAATTATTAAGCTTCATAAGGATTCGCATGGCTCTCCACGCCTTGGATGAGCACTTGCCCACCCAGGTGCACGTCCCAGGGACACAAAGGACATATTGCCCCGGCCCACAGGGTACATTCACGGGTACCTCCACCAAAGTTTTTGGCAGCTTGCAGCATGGGGGCGGGGGGGGGGGGAGATCATGCCGCCCCCACATTGAAGGAATGCAGTCCCCTCTCCCCTCTGTTATGATAGTGGACACCAACTTAAGGAGTACTCTTTTATGTTAGGCAGCCAATGAAGTTTGTTTTTTTTTTGTTTTTTTTTTTTTTTAAGAAATACATAGTATTGTTCTCTAAAGAAAAGTGCTAATTGCTCTTTGAGGGCAGGTAAACAAGGTTTGGAAACAAAAGCTGTTTTGCCTTTATTTTGGTCTTCTGATAGAAGCCCCCATTTCCTAAAGTTGTGGTATGTGAACCCTGCTTTTTTGTGCTGCAATGTAGTACAGCTGTATCCTGAAGGATTGGAGGCTGGTGTACTCAAAAATGTAGGCAAGAAGGGACGCCTGGGTGGCTCAGTTGGTTAAGCCACTGCCTTCGGCTCAGGTAATGATCCTGGAGACCCCGGGATCGAGTCCCACATCCGGCTCCCTGCTCAGCAGGAAGCCTGCTTCTCCCTCTCTCACTCCCCCTGCTTGTGTTCCCTCTCTGGCTGTGTTTCTCTCTGTCAAATAAATAAAATCTTAAAAAAAAAAAATGTAGGCAGAAATAAAGATCAAGAGAGAAAATGTCTTCCATGGAAACATTTAAGTGAAGGGATTCAGATGTTTAGGAAAGATAGCAAACAGAAGAACTAAACATTGAGATGAACCTAGTATGGTTTGTGGCAAGAATCGTGAGAATTTAGAAATTCAGTAAGTTGCCCTTAACTATTACTTAATAGAATAGTCTAATTCATTGATAAGGCATTTATGCTGTAAGTAGGAAAGGAAACTGGTGCTAATGTTTTGAAACAGGGACCATTATTGGATTGGGGACAGGGGGACAAAGACCTCCTGCATTGGTGTATGCTGTAAACTTTAAAGAATAAAAAGCCAGATAGAAAGCAAAACAATGGACTCTGGGAAACAAACTGAGGGTTTTGGAAGGGAGAGGGGTGAGGAGATGGGTGAGCCTGGTGGGGGTATTAAAGAGGGCTCCTATTGCATGGAGCACTGGGTGTGGTGCATAAACAATGAATCTTGGAACACTGAAAAAATAAAATAAATTATTTAAAAGAAAAAGAAAGCAAAACAAAAATTATACAAAGGAAATTTGAGAATTAAATAGAGATGGAGATTCATTTAGCAGAAGAGAGGAAGCTTAAATTCTGCATTTGGTATAGGGAGGTATGATTAAATGGCAATCTGTTAGGTATTAAGTGAGGATCTAGTTTGAGTACTGCTTCGACTCTGTACCTCAAATTTTTTTTTTTGTAGATAGCAGTTAGCTATTGTCTTTTCTGATTCTTTTGAAAATAGCAATATGCATATAAAGAAATATTTTATTTTAGTTTTAAATAAATATAAAGATCCTGCCTCCACTATAGTGCTTTGATTCATCCTCTTTACCTCCACTTCCCTGACTTTGGACCATTGTCATATCATAAAATTTGTTAAAAAAACCTCCTAACTAATTTCCCTCTTTGTTTCATATCCTTTATAATCCTCATTGCTCTCAAAGTTAGTTTTCTTATAAGCATATGTAATACTGTCACTACCACCTAAAAATCTTCTCTGTTTATTTACTTATTGCTTTTAGGAAAATCTGACCTAATATGCATATAAGGACAAGGGTGATCGATCATATGTGCCATTCTGCACTTTATGCTTGTTCAGAGTAATTATTAATTGAATGCCCCTTCACTCTCAAAAGTGTCCCATTTTGGGGGACGCCTGGGTGGCTCAGTTGGTTGAGCGACTGCCTTCGGCTCAGGTCATGATCCCGGTTCTCAGAGTCCCATATCGGGCTCCCTGCTCAGCGGGAGGCCTGCTTCTCCCTCTCTCACTCCCCTTGCTTGTGTTCCCTCTCTGGCTGTGTTTCTCCCTGTCAAATAAATAAAATCTTTAAAAAAAAAAAAAAAAGTGTCCCATTTTGGGTTACAGATTATATAGTCATTCTGTCACTTATTGTTTCTATCTTTTCTTTCTAGAGAACCAAGAGGTTTGTTCTTGTCCTGTTCCTAACCTCTGAGTGTTCCCCAGAAAAGCCATATGTTTCTATCTCTTTTACTGGTGTCTTCTTTTCATACTTAAAATGATCTTCTATGCTTACCAAATCTTAACCTTTTCTCAAGACCTCATATCTTAGTTCTTCCATGAAATATTTTATAATTATTGGAGCTCCCCGTGATTAATTGCCACCATGTAACTCGTACAGTACCTTCCAAGTCGTGCCATATGCATTATAGCAATTCCTAGTTTCTTTTTCATAGTGGTAATAATAGGGTGGATATCAGTTACTTGAAAATGTTTGTTAGTAAGCTTTTGGCATGTATGATAAGTCTACTTAATAGTTAAATACTATGGGATATGTGGGACCATAGATTATTATTTTAAAGTATCCTAGAAACCAGTATCCACAAGTCAGTCCTTATATACCCAATTTCTTAGAACACTGTCCACATACTGAAAATGAATGAATTTAATACTATTTACAACTAGCTAAGAGTATCAGAAAATTGAGGTTGAGGTCATTTCAGCTGTTAAGGTACTAGACTAGACTGGACAGGTTATGTTTATTCTGTGTTTAAGCTAAACATAAAACCATACTAGCATTTTTTTCCTACTAATTTTTTAAGACTTTCTTTATAAACTTAACCTTTTTTCTGAGCCTTTCAGTAAAACTTTCAGTCAAAGTCTTTCACTTGGTAAACTTACCTGTTTCAACTGTACACATTTATAGTTTAAAAAGTGCCCTTGGGCACCTGGGTGGCTCAGCTGGTTGAGCTTGGTGATCTCATGGGTTGAAAGATGGAGCCCTGCATTGGGCTCCATGCTCAGCAGGAAGTCTGCTTGAAGATTCTCTCTCTCAAATAAATAAATCTTTAAAAAAATTTTTTTTAATTAAAAATGCCATCAGAGGGGTCTCAAGAGAGCACAAAACAAAAATTGTCAGACTTCCTTTTACAGGTAAACTCTATGAGCCTTTTCTGGTTTTGCTCACATGTACTCCAGAAAGCATGAAACTATGTTGGGACTTCTGCTGGTTCCTAAGATTGTACTTGTCTAGTTTTGTTCTGTTGCTTAGGTAAATTATTTTCTATATTATTACTTAACATCCCTCTGCCCTGAACTTTCTACTAATCCATTATCACTTGTCTCCTTAAATACACTGTTCACTACCAAATTTTCCACCTACATCTTTATTAGTGTTAGAATAATCACTTTTCCTGGTCTAACATTTATTTTCCTATGTGAATAGACTTCCTCACTTTTCTAGTTGTACTGGCTGCACTTCCATTTCTAGCTGGAAACTCTGCATTCTATTTATTTTTTCTTCTTTTTTAAAAATAATTTATTTTATTTTACTTTTTCAGTGTTCCAAGATTCATTATTTATGCACCACACCCAGTGCACCATGCAAAACATGCCCTCCTTAATACCAATCACCAGGCTCACCCTTCCCCCCATTCCTCTTTCTTCCAAAACCCTTTGTTTCTCAGAGTCCACAGTCTCTCATGCTTCGTCTCCCTCTCTGATTTACCCAAGTTCACACTTCCTTCCCTTCTCTTAATGTCCTTCATGTTACTCCCTATGCTCCACAAGTAAGTGAAACCATATGATACTTGAATTTCTCTGCTTGGCTTATTTCACTCAGCATAATCTCCTCCAGTCCCGTCCATGTTGCTGCAAAAGTTGGGTATTCATCCTTTCCGATGGAAGTGTATATTTCATTGTATATATGGACCATATCTTTATCAATTCATTTGTTGAAGGGCATCTTGGCTTTTTCTGCAGTTTGGCAATTGTGGCCATTGCTGCTATGAACATTGGGGTACATATAGCCCTGTTTTTCACTACATCTGTATCTTTGGGGTAAATGCCCAGTAGTGCAATTGCAGGGTCATAGGATAGCTCTATTTTTAATTTTTTAAGGAATCTCCATACTGTTTTCCAAAGTGACTGCACCAACTTGCATTCCCACCAACAGTGTAAGAGAGTTCCCCTTTATCCACAACCTCCCCAACACTTGTTGTTTCCTGTCCTGTTAATTTTGGCCATTCTAACTGGTGTAAGGTGGTATCTCAATGTAGTTTTGATTTGAATTTCCCTCGTGGCTAATGTTGAACATTTTTTCATGTGTCTGTTAGCCATTTGTATGTCTTCTGTGGAGAAGTGTCTGTTTGTGTCTTTTGCCCATTTTTTGATGTGATCATCTTTTTGGGGGGAGTTGAGTTTGAGGAGTTCTTTGTAGATCTTGGATATCAGCCCTTTGTCTGTAGTGTCATTTGCAAATATCTTCTTCCATTCCGTGGGTTGCCTCTTTGTTTTATTGATTATTTCCTTTGCTGTGCAGAAGCTTTTTATTTTGATGAAGCCCCAAAAGTTCATTTTTACTTTTGTTTCCTTTGCCTTTGGAGACGTGTCTTCAAAGAAGTTGCTGTGGCCCATGTCGAAGAGGTTACGGCCTATGTTCTCCTCTAGGATTTTGATAGATTCCTGCCTCATGTTGGGGTCTTTCATCCATTTCGAGTTTACCTTTGTGTATAGTGTAAGAGAAAAGTCGAGTTTCATTCCTCTATACGTAGCTGTCCAATTTTCCCAGCCCCATTTATTGAAGAGACTGTCTTTTTTTCCACTGAAAAGACCCCGAAGTGCTATGGAAATGTTGAAAAAGAAAAACAGAGCTGGGAGTATCACATTACCTGATCTCAAGCTTTATTACAAAGCTGTGATTACCAAGATGACATGGTACTCGCACAAAAACTGACATACAGACCAATGAAACAGAGCAGAGAGTCCAGATATGGACCCTCAACTCTGTGGTCAAATAGTCTTCGACAAAGCAGGAAACCGTGCACTTTAAAGTCTAGCCTAATCCCTGTGTAAGAGGTGGCTTATCCCTGTGTAAAAGGAATAATATAAAAAAGAACACTAAGGCATAAGTTTCAAGATCACTTGTGGGGAACCGAGGGATAGGATTGGGAGTGGATCAATAAAGAAAATGAAAGTCTGCTTTTAATGTATCATTTGTTCCTCAAAACCCATATCTTCTATGTACCCAGCACTGTGCCAGATACTCAGATACTATAATGGATGCAAAAGAAGTAAAATATATAGCATTTGTTTTTGAAAATCTTATAGATGATTTAACTGACTTAGTTGAAGCAAGTATTCAATAATATAACATATAACCATATACTTGATTATGTGCTATAGGTATTCAGAGGTGTTTCACATGCTGTAGGTATAAGTCAGATATCCAGCAAGGATGGTAGAGTTAAAAAGGAAGCCTCCTTAAAGATGATGGAAGGACTAGGTGGGGAAGGCTGTTGAAAAAGGACTCAGGTTTGCTTAGGTGTTGGTAAGGTCAGGAATTGTTGTCACCTAGGGAACTGTTCCTTAAGAAGAGGAGATGTGGATGAAAAGAAAATGTTCCTCATTCCTAAGAAGGTCAACCTGACCATAAAAGATTATATCGAGTAAGTGGACATTTGGTAAATCATACTTCTGTGTAAGCTTGCAGTACTATTTTATCAGTAAATGAAGTTAGAGGAAGAAATTACATTGCATAGTTAAATGCTGATATCAACAAATATATTATGTGTGACAGAGCTCAGAAAAACTCAGTTAAGCCTTTTAATAAGTACAGGGGAAATTTATTGAATGCTGACTCTGTTGTGGCTAAAGAAAGGATGTTTGTGTTTCTTTTGAATTATGTACCATATATCAGCTCTTTAGTAGGCTTACGTTCATTCTATAGCTACTTAACCTGTTAATTAACGTAAACTATTCAGCAAATTCTTGGCATTGTCTCACTTTTAATCTTGTATTTAGGTTTACAAATTTGCAAATAATTTTAGATGATTAATAGATTACTTGAGAACCAGCATTGGGGTTGCTCCTTAGGAGTTCATGGCTTATCAGTTTTTAACATTGAGTGT
This sequence comes from Spilogale gracilis, assembly GCA_004023965.1. NCBI lineage: Eukaryota > Metazoa > Chordata > Mammalia > Carnivora > Mephitidae > Spilogale > Spilogale gracilis. The sequence continues at coordinate 21,029 of PITA01011931.1, forward strand.
TTGTGTATTTTGTGTATAACCAGAGAACAGTGTCTGTGTTGTACATTTATCACAGTGAAATCTAGGGAGGAGTAGCTGTTCGGAACAGGCACAGCACTTGTTCTGTGTTCTATTTAGATTATTGTTTCCCATACGCATTTCTACATTGCTCTGGTTGGCTGTTTAACACAATAGAATTGTTGAAAGGTGATGCTGTGAGAATCACCTGTAGGCCTTGATATTGTATATATGACTGTTTTTAAATGGTAATTTTAAAAGGTTTAAGATTCAGTCGTAAGTTGGCTCCAGGTTGAAATTTGATACTTGACAGCTAAAGTCTATCTATCCTAGGCCATGTGAGGGGAAAATTGCCTCCCTCATTTTTGAGTTATGCAAATGCAAATTTATTTTTAATAATTTTTCGTTTAAAGGCTCATTTGCATTTGTTCAATACTATAGAGACTTTCTTTTTGAAAAATGAATTGTTTCTGTTAGTTTCTTTTATGGACTAGTATTTGTGGTGACAGTTTGTTTCAATTTAAGAAAATGAGTTGCTGCACAGGTGAGGTAGTATTTCAATCACTTAAAAGTTCATGTCAGTGTTTTGGTTCTTTTCAATTTTTCCTTTCTGTTCTCTTTCTTTCTTTCGTTTATTTATTTATTTATTGCTTTGTTCTGTTTATTTTTATTTATTTACTTTTGCTTTTAGTTTTTACAGGGGGTGTTTTGGGCTCTTCATGGCCTTGCTAACATACTTGGCTGGCCATATTTAGTCTGCGCACTAACTGTTAGTTGGCCCAGTTGAGTCTTACTTTGTGCTCTCAGTTTTTTTAGTCTCGCCTTCTATTTTTGTCCACCTGATTGTGTTTTAGTTCATGAGAGATTTTTATTCTGATGGGCCGGATTTTAATCCGTGTACTAAATTTTAGTCTGCAGACTAAAAGTAATCCGCGGATTATTTATTTTTGCAAAATATTAATTCCCCCACTGGAAACTATCCTAAAAGAATGCTAAATTCTCTTAGAATAGCCAAGGGAATTCACAGCTACTGGTGAGTTCTGCCCTTTTTTGTTCTCAATACCTAGACATAATAGATCCTACTACCTCCCTTGCATATTTGGCTCCCTTGTGCCTAGGTGTTGGTGTACATTACTATGCATGTCACCTATAACTGTGACTGTCCCTTAGTTGTATTGTTTATTGTATATATTTTTTGTTTAGCTTTTGGTGGGTGAATTGGGCATATTTGCACATGGAACTGTGTTGAATTTGTAGTGCTCAAAGATGTAGGATTTTTTTTTCAGTAAGTTTTTCCAAAAAGGAAAGAATGTTCTATATTTATTTGAACTAAGTAATGGGTGCAAGGGTATGAGGGGGCAAAGCCCACAATAGAAAAAGTAAGTTATACCCGCACTCCTGAGGTGATATGTCAATTGCCTGAAGAATCCTAAAATAATGAGAATGTCAGCAAATATCTTTTAGCAGGGAAGTCAATCCAAAATGGAGAATAATCCGCGGTGGCCTGATCCTTCTTAGCTCACGCAAATTGAAAATATCTGGCTTGAAATCTGTAGTAATATAAATTAAATCTATTACTTTCCTCTCATCACTAATAATTAAGCAAAAAATGTTTATACTGTCTAACTGGAATATATTAATAGATAAAAATTAGTATATTGGGAACTGATGTCTTTAAAAGCAGGCTAATATGCCCCCTCCAAGCCATGTCAATGGATGATGAATCCAGGTCGTAGAAGACCAAACACTTTACTTTGGGAAGTTTACTTCTAGATTTAATTTTGATTTTAACTTTTTTTGGTTTTGTATTTTTTTAATAAACGCACTGGCATTGGAACATAATAAATTAAAATTAAAATGTTTCTTTATTGTGCCTCACCATTGCGCAATCAAAAAATTTTTTGCATACACTGTGGTGAAATAATTTTTAAAACTTGGACTTGCTACTGTGGAGACTGATGTTTAAAGTTTATAACTGTATAAACATTTTCTATGTCCCCCCCCACACCATGGATTTCTTATAACACTGGATATATTTTTCCTTGCTGGACTATTCTCTTTTGGATTGACTTCCCCTGTTTGGATTATTTCACTGCATTATCATCTTTAGGATTCGTCAGGAACAGGACATTTCACCTCAGGAGTGCGGGTATGTACTTAATTTTTTTTTCCCAAAATTTCAGGGCAGGTCTATAAAACCAGGGGGAAGACTTTTTTTTTAGAAAAGCTAAACCATTATCCATTCTAGAAATGTAAAAGTAAAAACAACGAAGATAGTTGTATTTTTTTCTTTTATTTCACCACTGTGTGGGGTAGGTTTCACTTAAGATATATTTAGATTGTTAGTCTCCTGAGTGCTTTATTAACATCTAGACTGAAGTTTAAAGCTGTGGGGTTTAAAAATTATTTTTACGAGAATAAATATTAACAAAGATGCATAGAACTAAAGGTTCCAGCTGTTAAACAATTTAAATGAGTAAAGAATAAAATTAACTTCATCATTAACAGCCGTATTTCCGTTATTGGTTTCCTTTTCCTCAGACACAAAGATAATTCAGAAGAGCTATTTTCTAGTTTGGCCTGTGATTTTTTGAAGTTGCATGCTTCTGCACCCTATATTATGAACTTTGGAAGACACCAGGCTTTGACTCCCCATAATTTCCCACTTAACCTTTATCCATAGAGTACCTAAACCAAGGCTTTGCTCAACGGGAATCTCTCAAAGGGTTTAAAATAATAATGGATTCTTTTTAAAAGGCAGATTAAGTCTTGATTTTAATGTGGGCTTTTCTTTATTGTTTTTAACTCTTTGATTCCATGAGTTAGGATTCCCTGGCAAAATTGGCTAATACATATTTTAGAACTAACATGGCTGGTTGCTTGTAGCCAGTAACATACCAAATGAAGGTGGATGATTTTTTAATAATTAGAGATAAACTTACAATACTCGTTTATTAGTAACTTTAATACAAAATCCTCATTAAGGTAACGTGAAATTTTTTCACTTAAAATACATTTACTGTCCAACTACCCTACTTTTGAATGTTGGCAGGAGATACTTATTTCTACTTTTGGTGGTACTTTCAATTCTTACACACTCCCATATTGGTGCAAAGTATTTTCCCTTAGACTAGCAGAATAAATCCACATGCTGTGAAATAAATACAAACAGCCCTCTGGGATAAAATATGTCAGTAATGCTTAGTATTTTTGTGAAAAAGTTTCAGAGTTTTCCCACTGATTATTTTCTTTTACATCAAGAGTTTGATTATGGAAAAAAAAGAGAGAGAGTTTGATTATGGACCTGACTAGGAAGCAAGAGAGGGAAAAATAACTGAGAACAGTAGAAGATCTAAACATTTCAAATAATACAGTACCTTTAAGGTTTCCTTGACTGAAGTGAGTCAGTTCATTCAAATGAATAAAGATAAAGCAATTTTTGACCCTACAGAGAGTTTCTTAATATAGTTAAATAAATAAGGTCTTTGATGTTCTGAAATAAATTCCTAGGATTCTACTCAAACCAATTTCTCAATTTCCATGGAAAATATTAGTAATAAACTTTGTGTAAAAACAAAAGAAAAATAAGGTTTTCACTGTAGAAAGTACCTTTATATGTCTCTTGAAAAGTAGTAAGCTCTGTAGTAGTAACTAGTTCTACCTTCAGCCTAAGTGATAGTTAGATGTTACATGTTACTTGAGCCATTCTCATTAGGAAACCTTACTCCCAGGCTCCTCCATCCTCACAAGCTACATGTCCTTCCCTCACTATTTCCCTCCCTTTATTCATGTCTGCTTCTCTTAATATGTCTGTCCACTACCACACCTTCTGTTTGTTTTCCACTTATCAGGGGATATATGTTTCATTTTTGTTTTATTTCAAAGGCTTTCTATTTATGTTTATTTCTGTCTTTCCCCTTTCTGCCTTTATTCTTCAGCAGAGTTATTTTTGTAGTTTTATGTATCGATTTGGAGTTTTAGGATGTAGATGTGTAGAAAGCTTTCTGTTCTTTTAAAGCAAACTAATTTATTTGCATTTTGCTTCAACACAGGCTTTAGTTGACTTTTTCTGAGATAATGGCTCTTAATGAAATGTACTTAATGAAAAATACATTTCTCTCTCCCTAATTAAGACACTAGAATATTCATTCAAATGAGGGTAATCTGGCCATGTGATAACAGCTCTTTGAGAAAACAGTTTTAATTCTGGGTATTCAAGAATTTCTTCAAATAAGATAGACTCTGTTTATTGAAGAGATAATATCAGATCATTAGCATTTGTAGACCTAAAGTAAATAGCTTTTCTTTTTAAAAAAATATTGATGGCCAAATTTGAGTAGTACTGTCTGTTACTGACAATTGTTCTGCTAAAAATCACACACAAGAGGCAACCGCCACAATAGTCAAAACTTTTAGAAAATTTTAATGTTCTTCTACTTGTGCTTGCCTCCAAAACCCAGCCTTTCTCTTGTACCTATCATAACATATTTTCTGTACATATTTAATTGTACTGCTTTATGATTAACAAATGTAGATTTTTTTTTAAATTTCCCCTAGTTTTTTCTTTGAGCTTTTCTCATCTAGTTTGTTATTAGCTGTTCACCTGAGTATGGTGAATCATATGCAGTTAACTCTTTTCATTCTAGAAGGTTCCTTTCACAAATGCAACCTTGTTGTATGTGGTGGGAATTAACTCATACTCAAAGGATAATTCGCTTCGATTCTTAAAATAAAGCATTAATTGTTCTTTGCCTTTTTTAATACTGCAGGTCTTCCGACCCCGGACTCCACCGGAGGCAATTGCACTGTGTAGCCGTCTGCTGGAGTATACGCCAACTGCACGATTGACACCACTGGAAGCTTGTGCACATTCATTTTTTGATGAATTAAGGGACCCAAATGTCAAACTACCAAATGGGCGAGACACACCTGCACTCTTCAACTTCACCACTCAAGGTAATTCCAAACACTTAGTTTTGTTTTTTACCATTTCTGAGGAAGCTGCATATGTGTGTGAAGTGATACTCTTTTAGTTAAAATCTGTGTAGGACTAAAGTGGGTGTATTAAGTACTTATACAGGTAGGAACTATCCCTTCTAACCAATTATTAGGCTACCGTTTGTATGGTTTTGAACAAAATAGTGGCAGGTAAAATTTTTCCAGTAGAAATTGCTTCTCTAATTTTTGGCAGATTACAATAAATTTTGGTACATGAGAAGTTATAGAGACTAATGTACAATTTAACTTTCAAATTTGTATTTGAAACTTAGAATGTTAGCATTTCTTGCTTCCCAAGGATTTATATCAGGTTTTTTAAACCTGGAAGTAAATTGGTGGCTAGATTTCTATAAAGCCAGATATAAAGAGAAGGAAAGCTGAAATTCTAGAACTAACTTTTTTTTTTTTTTAAGATTTTATTTATTTAATTGACAGAGAGAGAGATTACAAGTAGGCAGAGAGAAAGGATGAAGCAGGCTCCCCGCTGAGCAGAGAACCCAACGAGGCCTCCATCCCAGGACTCTGAGATCATGACCTGAGCCGAAGGCAGAGGCTTTAACCCACTAAGCCACCCAGGCACCCATAGAACTTTCTTTCTTAGAACTTATATAAGGGACGTAGATAGAGAAATTCTCTTGCCTTCTGGGCCTTGGCACCATTGATGCTGCTGAGAAATGGTGAGAGGGAAGATGGAGTTTGTGTACTGGTAATTTCTAGACCAGGAGAGTCTTTATTTCTTAATCATTTTTGTGTTCATTTTTCTTTCCTCTCTGATTAAGACCCTAAGTGATTTATTTAATCAGCTACACTGCTTTGATGCTGTGATTTTCTTCATAAACAGAACATTAAAAGTGTACAATTTCCTATAGATAAAATAAGCAATAAATAGTCAATGGATTGATGAGTCAACTTAGTCAAGCTAAAAATATAGAAGGGAGTTAGAGAGCTTTCTGTGACCAGGAAATAAATATATTTCCTTTATTCTAAGATGAATTTTCCTCCCATATTTAAACTTTTCTGAAATTGAAAGTGAGAAAATGCATTGCTTAAGCAGTAGATTGAGAAGACGTGAGTTGCTAGGAAAATAAACTTGGATGATTCCATTAACTATAATCTTAAGCAGTCAATAACATGTAACTACCAGCTAGCAGTGCTGATATAGTTTTAAACTACATTCATAAAGGAAAAATGTTCAGATATTCTGGGATTAATTCTGACTACTTAGGACAGATCAGAATCATTTGGAATGTTGTTT
>PITA01011931.1:27378-64493 GCA_004023965.1 Spilogale gracilis
GCCTGGGTGGCTCAGTTGGTTAAGCCACTGCCTTCGGCTCAGGTCATGATCCTGGAGACCCGGGATCGAGTCCCACATCGGGCTCCCTGCTCGGCAGGAAGCCTGCTTCTCCCTCTCTCACTCCCCCTGCTTGTGTTCCCTCTCTGGCTGTGTTTCTCTCTGTCAAATAAATAAAATCTTTAAAAAAAAAAAAAAAAGATGTTAATGAATGGCGAGTAGGGTATACAAAGGAACAGAATTGACTGTAGATCATTGAAAAGTGAAGACTTAAGGAATTTTTTTGACAATGATCACCTCATAGGTAATCTTCTAAAGAAAGGTATAGACCTGTATTCTTTCTCCTGATTATAAAATTGAAAATAGTAGAAGCAGAAAATTAGAGAACAGTACATACTCGAGTTTATTATACAAACCTCAGCATCTGGTATAGATAGAGATTAAATAAAATTATTGATGAAACAGTGAAGTTTGTTTGTTTTCTAAAATACTGAACTTTGTATCAAGAAAGAGTTGGATGATGTCAAATGTTATAGATAAGATTATTATAATCTGGCTATAGGTTTGACTCTTCTAGAGCAAAGATTCTATGATTTTGTGTCATTAAGAAAATAACTCTTACTTTCAATTTTTACTGCTTTGTTTTAACCAAGAGTAATACATGTATATTGAGGAAAATGTTGAAATGCAAAAGAAGTATGGAGAAAATTATAATCACAGTCCCCAAATAATCACTTTTAGCGTTCAAATTAATCACTGTAAGATTATGGTGTAGCTCTTTTCAGTCTTTTCTCTAATTCATATACTGATAATCCTTCGTTATCAAGTGATACTCTACTCTCCTATTAAGAATATCCCAAAAAGGTTTCTTTTGGTTAATTCAAATGTATTTAAAATTATGCATTATATAAAATTAATATTTATCCAGGAATTTTATTTTTTTTCTCAAATTTCATAAAACAATCTTATTAATACTTTTTTTAAAAGATTTTATTTATTTATTTGACAGAAAGGTAGAGAGAACAAGTAGCCAGAGTGACAGGCAGAGGGGGAGGGAGAAGCAAGCTCCCCGCTGGAAGCAGGAAGCCTGTCCCAGGGCTTGATTCCAGGACCCTGGGATCATGACCTGAGCCAAAGGCAGCCACTTTAACCAACTGAGCCACTATTAATACTTTTTATATGCGTCTTTTACATCTGTGTCTTTGTCATCAGTACAGTAACATTTTGAACTATCATAAATTTTTTGATATGAAACAGTTTTTGAATCATGTGAAGCCACCACTGGAAATTCTATAAGTATCCATTTTCATAAGTTGTTTTGTTTTTGTGCTGTAGATACCTGTTTAGTATCTGTACATACAACTGTCTGCTGGGTTGCTTTTAAAGTGGTCTCTAAAAAGCTCTGTGTACAGTGACATGAAGCACTTGGAACTGTGGAATTTTAGCATCAGAAACTACTTAAATTAATGTTAAATTTATTTGTCTCCTTTTTTTTTTTTAACCAGTTCTGTCAGGTGAACTTAAGAGTTTCCCAAACCAATGCTGATTGTGGTTTTATTCACACTATCCTCCAATAAGTACTTTGTTTTTCAAAATACATGAATCGAGGAAGCCTTTTGTCAAATAAGCAAATCAGTAGAACCCTAAACACAGTAAGATATTTATGATGAATACATTTTGGAGAATAACTCTTCTTATATTCAGACATAATGCACCTGTATGTGTGAATCAAAATTGAGATATTATTTAAACATTTTATTTAGTCAGATTTAAAAATCCAGGATTCTGTTTCACTGTACCTATGTATCATTTTTGAAATAACTACATTTGATTCTCTAGTCACTGGCTGATAATTTTTCATTATTACTAAAGAAAATAAAATTTTAAAACAACTAAATTTGTTTTTCTATGAATTCCTTAGCTTTTTTGAAAACATAAAATTCATATGACATAAGATGAACCATTTTTAAAGTAAACAATTCAGTTTATTTAGTATATTCACAGTGTTGTACAACTACCATCTCAATCAAGTTCCAAAGCATTTTCATTGCTTCTAAAGAAAATTCCATACCCAATAAGCAGTCAGTCTACATTAACTCCTCCTCCAACCTCTGGCAACCACCGGTGTGCTTCCTGCTTCTGGACTTACCTATTCTGGATATTTTATATAAATGAAATAATATATTATGTGACCTTTTGTGTATGGCTTCTTTCACTTAGCGTCTTTAAGGTTCATCCATATTGTCGTAGTGTATTAGTATTTTATTCCTTTTTATGGCTGAATAATATTCCTCTGCATTATGTCTTAATCAGTAGAGGCTGCTATAACAAAACACCAGCGATTATGTGGCTTAAACCACAAACATTTATTTCTCAGAGTTATGGAGGCTGGGGAGTTCAAGATCAGGGTGCTAGTAGTAGATTTGGTGTCTGAGGACGGCCTACTCCCTGATTTGCAAATGGCTATTTTCTTATGGTAGCCTTATATGGTACAAAGAGATTACCTCTCTTGTTCATCTTATAGGGCCACTAATCCCATTCATGGGGGTTCTTCCCTCATGACCTAATTGCCTCTTAAATGCCCCATTTCCAAATACTGTTACATTGGGGAGTAGGGCTTAAGCATATGAATTTTTGTTTGTCCATCATCTATTGATGGATATTTGGTTTGTTTCTCTCTTTTGGCTATTGTGGATAGTGTTGATAAGACCATTTGTGTACAAGTATTTGTTTGAAATCTTGTTTTTAATTCTTTGGGGTATTGCTGAGTCAGTGGTAATTTTGTGTTTAACTTCTTGAGGAACTGCCAAACTGTTTTCCACAACGGTTTTGCATGTTTTATGTTCTCACCAGCAGTGTACCGGAGTTCCAGTCTCTCCACATCCTCACCAATACTTACTTTCCTCCTCCGCTTTGTTGTTTTTTTTTTTTTTAAGTAGCCATACTAGTGGATGTGAAGTGGTGTTTCATTGTGCACTGTGGTTCTGAGTTTATTGGAATATAATGAATCATGACCTGGTAAATGCTATTTACCTATTCGCTAATAAGTTATACTCATAAGACAAACAGACATGAAAATAAATTGGCCTAGGTTTTAGAATATGGTCTTGAAAATATTAGGAAGACTTTTGTGAATGGGCAGTTTTCATATTGTAAACTAATAGAATCAGCTAACCTTAACATCCTTAAAAGTCTCTAAAGTTTTTAATAACTTCAACTGTGACATGTGCCTTTTAAAGTAAAGGCTCAGTTTGCAGAAGAATAAATAATTAGATTCAAGCTTTATTCATACATGTCTGATATTTGCAAGTTTTTTTAAAGGTATGAAGATTATTTTATTTTGGCATTTCAAATTGTTACAGTTCCCAGAATATTAAACATGACTGTGGTTCTCTGTATGTCTGGATTTACATATATATCTTTGAGGATTTATAGAATATGTGATTTGGATGTGTTATGTGTAGATGTAGTATGCAATCTGTGCAGCTCCAAGTATTTCTGTGACTGTGTGTCAGTAAAAAGGATGTACATGAGTCTTTGTGTCTATTCAAATGAACTCTGTAAATATGTCCCTGAAATTATTTTCCATAGAACTAAGTGTATTAAATTGAAAGTACCATCATTTTGAAATGTGGCCCTTCTTTTTTAAGTGTTAAAATTAAGCCCTATCCTCTCAGCCATTCTGAAACTGAGCTATAATCACCTAGTACTTTCTCCCTTTCCTTCTGTATCAATATTACACTTGAACAGTATTTCTGTATAAGGACACAGCTACCTGGGAAAGAAATGTTTTTGATGTTGTTATATTTGATCCTCTATATTCTGATTTTGAATCAATGCTTCCAAATGACAATCTTGTTCACCAAGGCAAAGATGTGACTGTTGTGCAGATGCAACTTCAAAGTGCATATTATTTAATAGCAATTAATGAATGATCAGAATAAAACTGGGTAATTCAAGAGCTTGAAGAAAGGAGAATCCCAATTGGTTGTATAGCTAGAGAGAGTTCAGAGATAGAAAACTCTAGGGGTGGGAGGGTGTTAATGAAATTCTGCTGTAAAACACTCCTCATCCTCACAAATTTTCATGAAGTCGGTACTAATTTCCCCCAAATGAAATAAAGGTAATTCATTGTCTGCATGTGGTAGGTGCTCAATGAATGTTTGAGTGATACATGTCACTTTTAACACAGTATTGATTCATGTAACAAATATTTATTAGACATTTCTGGTGTTCCTTCTAGTTGCTATTAGTGTTGGGGGTTTTGTTTTGTTTTTTGAAGAGAGAGAGATAACGAGAGAGCACAAGCCAGGAGGAGAAGGAGAAGAAGGCTGCCCACTGAGCAGGGAACCTGATGTGGGGCTCGACCCCAGGACCCTGGGATCATGACCTGAACCAAAGGCAGACGCCTAACTGACTAAGCCACCCAGGCGCCCCTAGTGTTGTTTTAATTAGTAAGGTAAACCTACCCGGTGACTAGAGCTATAAAGATTAAACACTTGAGTAAAACACAGGGTTGTAGGGCGCCTGCTTGGCAGGAAGCCTGCTTCTCCCTCTCCCACTCTCCCTGCTTGTGTTCCCTCTCTCACTGTGTCTCTCCTGTCAACTAAATAAATAAAATCTTTAAAAAAACAAAAACAAAAAACACAGGGTTGTTTTAAAGTAAAGTTTAACAACAAAGCTAACTGCACTTTGATGCTTATTACTGTGCCCATGAGTAATTAGCTATAAATAATAATTAGTATTATACTCATATAATTAAAACAAGTATTTCTGTGATCAGCTAGAGGAGGAAGAGAGATGAACAGATGTGGAACAGAAAACTTGGAGATCCTTGTGACCTTTTTGATCCACAAGTCACATTATCAGATGTCTCATTTTTCTAGCACTGGGGCTTCGGTGTTCTGGGATCCCCTGACTAATACTGTCTGCATCTAGACATTGGAAACCTGGACAGGCCTTTGGCACACCCTGTTTTCCTTCTGTCATCGTGTCTCAAGATGGGACCTAACTGATCAGACCTTAAGAAGCAGGTGGAATCAGAAAATTCCAACAGAGATCATTATTTTCTTTTTTCACCAATTCCTTGCCTATTCCAAGGCTGGAGTATATTGGGAAATAGGTTGTTGTCTATGTTTAAATGTGAGTTTCCAGTTAATCCCACTACATAGCCCCAATACCAGTTTTCTACCTAATTTGAATAGAATTTTGCCAAGTAAAGTTATTTTAGCAAATATTGTCTCCCAAGGGCATAGGACAAGTTGGGGGTTGAGCAAAGGTGAGTAAAAATTACTTTAGTCAAAACATTAGTATGATTTAGTTTGAAGAGTTTACTGTTTTACTACTTAGCTGGGTTATCCGAGAGATTGTTAGCTTTGTGAGGAGATATAGAGGAGTGGTGACTTATTGGCTGGGCCAGAAGAAGGGAAAACTGCTTAAATGAGGGTTAAAAAAGGATATTTGGGACTACCAGAGAGCACCATGCAAACTCAGGCAAAATGGATGTCTTGGGATAACGGGGCAAGAGTATCTGCACATGAAGAAAGCAGCTGAAATAGCAAAGAGGTTCCAAAAAACAAGTGGAAAAATTAACAGAAATAGAGAAAACAAAAAAAAATAGGGAAAACGGGGTGCCTGGATGGCACTATCAATTAAATGTCTGACTCTTGGTTTCAGCTCAGGTCATGATCTCAGGGTCCTGGGATCCAGCCCCAAGTCAGGCTCCACACTTAGCATGGAGGCTACTTAAGATTCTCTCTCTCCATCTTCCTCTGCCCCTCCAGCTTGTGCTGTCTCTCTCTCTCTCTCTCTCTCACACTCTCTCTCAAATCAATAAAATCTTTAAAAAAAAAAAAAAGTAAAAGGATCAGAGAGATTTTAAAAAGTGTGTAGGTATACATTACAGAATAGGAAGTGGTGAAAATGGAATTGGGAATAACTTGGAGATGAAAAATAAAAGCAAGTGTTCTAGGATCCCTGTTCATCAAGAGGATCTACTTCCTTCATTTGAAAGCAGTAGATTACTTATTTGTAAAATTTATTGTATGGAATTAAGAAATTTTTAAGCTATTATAAATCATTATTTATCATCATTAGGAGGTTCCATGATCTTCATAGCAATGAATTTTAAACTGATTTTTCGGTTACAGAATAGTGATACACATAAATATGGTCAGCCACTTGCTTATCTGCCTTTCTATCCTCAGCATTTTCTTTTAGCCTGCCTCATCCTCCCCTACATCTAAAATGGCCACAGTGGGGTCACCTGAGAGATGCAGTGGGTTAAGCATCCAACTTTTGATTTCGGCTCAGGTCATGAGATCAAGCTCCACATCAGGCTCTGCACTCAATATGGAGTCGGCTTGAGATTCTCTCTGTCCCTCTCCCTCTCCCTCTGCTCCTCCTGCTCATTCTCTCTCTCTCTCTCTTTCTCTCAAATAAATAAATCTTTTAAAAAATGATTAAATAGCTACAGTATTTCAATGACCTGAGGTTATGATTCTTCTGGTATTACTCTCAAATTATTGTAAAGCCTGAATTGGGGTTTTTTGGTTTCGACATATAATTTACAATAGCAGGGATATATTTACATAAGATAGAAACTCTTGATTTATATGTAGAATATGAATCAAATCACAAAGTGAAGCTCATAAAGTGTTCTAATTTGCGGTGCCCTGTACCTTCTTTTAAAAAGGCTGAACTGTAAACTTTTTATGTGGCTATCCCTGTTTCCTTTTGTATGTTCTTTTAAGTTAAAATGACTATAAAAGGCCTTTATAAAACAATGGGCTTGAGGAAATTTGGTTTTAAATAAGTGGATTATTCTGGTAAGTAAATAAGTGGAGTTGTTCATACTTACCAAGGGAGTTGGTGTCAAAATTATTCTTAATATTTCATAAGTAATCTGGAAGAATAAATTTTCTAGGTAAACAAGTTGTACTCTTCTAGGTATTAAAATGCTAAACCAATAGAAATATACTACAGGGAGAACTTGAGAAAATTCTTTTTTTTTTTTTTTAAGATTTTATTTATTTGACAGAGAGAAACACAGCCAGAGAGGGAACATAAACAGGGGGAGCGAGAGAAAGAGAGGCAGGCCTCCCGCCGAGCAGGGAGCCCGATGTGGGACTTGATCCCGGGTCTCCAGGATCCTGACTTGAGCCGAAGGCAGTCACTCAACCAACTGAGCCACCCAGGTGCCCCGAACTTGAGAAAATTCTTGAGTGCACTGAAAGGAGGCAACTAAGTCTCTTAGTTCAGGTAGCTAAAGAACTAATAATAAAAATGTTGACTGTATTCAAGATTTTAGGATCTACATTATTATTTATGAGAATTGTCATTTTTCCCTGAGATTATTTTGTCCACTCTGTTTCTTTGACCATACTACTGGAAAGAATGTGGAATGGTATAGGAACAAATTAAAAGAAAAAAAAAAAAAGAACTAGTATGTTAAAGTTCTGTGTGTGCTCTGGACAGGTATACTTCTAGGAAGACCAGAACACTGGTAGTATACGATTTATAACCAAGGCAATAAAGATTTGCAGTATTGAATGTGAAAGGAGGTAAGTCAGATCTAAAGTCTAGTTCTCAGTCTTTAACTAGTTACAGATCTTGACCAAGGTACTCTTAGTTTCTTCCCTTAAAAAAAGGTTAGGGTGCTTGGGTGGCTCAGTTGGTTAAAGCCTCTGCCTTGGGCTCAGGTCATGATCTCAGGATCCTGGGATTGAAGCCCATGTCCTGCTCTCTGCTCAGCAGGGAGCCTGCTTCATCCTCTCTCTCTGCCTGCCTCTCTGCCTGCTTGTGATCTCTCTCTCTCGCTGTCAAATAAATGAAATCTTTATTAAAAAAAAAAAAGGTTAGAGGAAAGAATATTCAAGGACACTTTCAGCTCCCAAATGCTGATTATAAAAATGAATTGACTTCAGAAAGATGAAGGAATGGAGGAACGGAGGGAGCTAAACACCACAGTCGGTGAGATGTGTAAAATCATAGTATAAATGGATACAGAAAACAGACTCATTTTCCCAGGATGAAAAATATTAGCAGTATCATTTTTAGATGCCTCAAAGGTTATTAGCTAGATAAAATAATTCGTAGTAATGTTACATTTATTATACTTCACCAAGAGCGGTTTGGGAATGTAAGATTTGTAGGTTATTAAGACCTGTTTTTAATCACCAGAACTTTTAAAATACTGACATTTTGCTAGGTGACTTTCAAGATATATCACTTCTGTAAATGTCATATACTAAATGCATTCAGACATTTTTGGGTGACGTTTATTGTGATGCTCCCTCTTGAGCAGTTCCAAGGCAAAGTAGTCATGTATTTGTGTAGGTAATTATGTAGTCCTTACATTAAACATCGTTGATATGACCAAGAAACAATAGTGAGCCTTGTAATTATTATTGTTTGTCTGATCTGATTAATGTAGTTATTTGTTTAATTTAGGATTTAGTTAGAAACTTGGCCAGGGATTTTCTGGGCACTTTGAAATTGTTAGGAGAGGAGAGGAGCCATTATGATAGGGTTGTTTATCCAAAAAAATATCCAGATAAGCAACATTAGAATTCAGTAATGTGTGAGATCCATTTGCACATTCCAGCCTTTGAATTATTGCTCAAAAAAAGTACACAAATGGGCATGCCATTGTGAAAATCGTTTAAACCTTTTTGTGGAGAAATACCACTTTATAAAGAGAGCCACTGGCAATTTTCATATTTCAATTTTCATAGGAAGCCTGATACACACATGAAGATCTCAAACTAAGAAGAAAAAGTAAGTCTGCCTCTTAGGGACTCCTTCCTGGAGATCTGCAGGGTCAATTTCAAAGTTAATGAAGAAGATAACTTTCTACCTGATGACTGGTATTTTATTACATCACCCTAAGAGAAGGTCTGGTAAACAAAGGGATTGATCTCTCCCCTCTAGTTAACACATTGATTGCTTCTCTCAAGTTTGTCCTCAGCTTTCCCACTATCCAAAGTTAGAATAAACATATATACCCTATGTAGCCACTGACACTGCTCCCCACCCCCAAAAAAACAGGAAGGTTTCTTACCTACCTCTTACCATTAAATGTAGGACGCATATATTTGGAAGAATAGAAACTTCAAGGAATTCTTAAGATTTTGTCAACTGGATTTATTTTTGTTTTAATTTTTTTTTTTTTTTAAAGATTTTATTTATTTGACAGAGAGAAACACCTAGAGAGGGAACACAAGCAGAGGGAGTGAGAGAGGGAGAAGCAGGCTTCCCGCTGACCAGGGAGCCCGATGTGGGACTCGATCCCGGGTCTCCAGGATCATGACCTGAGCCGAAGGCAGTCGCTTAACCAACTGAGCCACCCAGGCGCCCCTTGTTTTAATATTTTAAAAGACTTTTATCAGGCAGTGAGATATGGTTAAATTTATTCAGTTTATCTTTTCATGGGGATGTTTCTTCTTTCATTTACATTAAAAACAACAGTGCAGTGAAAATCAAATGAATTTGGTCTGCCTTTTGGTTGACTGATATTTACTTAGTTTTATTGATAACTTTTTAAATTCATTTGGCTTTTCTTTAAATTGTCCATTAAAATGTTTAGTTGTGGAACGTGTAATGATTGATACACTATCGAAAAATTCTTGATATTCCCTGATAAACTGCTATATGGTTTTTGACACAGTTTTATGGCATCGGCAGTTGGTTAAAGAAACTTTTACCATTGTTAATTTTTCTAAAACTTTCTGAATCTTTGCCATGTGATTTTGAGCCATGCCTCTTAGATAATGTGGTCTGTCTTATTCTTCCTGCCTCTTCTCCAGAGTTAGCTCCACTTCAGTATTATGGACTTCATTGTTCCCTTAATTATCTCCCTCCTCTCAAGCCTAGCACACTTGTTTATTCAATAAATACTAGCTCGAATTTTATTTTCAGTCTCTTCTACACTCCTTATTCTTTGTCTTCAAGAATATAGGCATTCTCCCTGATCCTGACAGGTTCTTTTGCTTTGCTGTTCCTGCCCTAAAATACCGCCCTTTTTTACATTCTTATGCCCGCCCTGCAGTCTGTACTCACACTTACTGTCTCAGTTCCCTTACTGCTCACAGTCATGGATAGATGGGGAGATTGGGAGTGGGTAGTGATTATCATGAACAAAAAATCATTTCAGCCATTTTGTGCCAGCCCCATAGAAGTGCCATTAATCTGTCCCCACAAAAGGGACAGACTTTAGTGTGGAGAACAGGTCTATAGCAAAAGTATAAGGAGGCTTCCTCTTTCACATAGGCAAAGGTTATGACAACAAATTTCCTGAAATAGAGGAAAGCTAATAGATGGAAAGCCGTGGACTTCAAGGAATTCCTATAATTAAGGAAGAGAAGGACAGTGAGTTATAGAAGTTGGGGGGGAGGGTGGTTAGAATTCCTTAACTTTTAGAATGTTAGATTCAAACAAATTCGTAAAAGCCCTCCCCTCCACTCAAAGGGTACTCATTGACTCTAGATTAAGAATCTAGTTCTTTTAGTTATTCTGTGGACTTTATTTACTCTCCTCTTTGTCTTTGGATATGGTAAAACCTCTAGGATCCCATAGCTTCCCCTGTTTCTCCTTTTCTTGCTTCTTATTTTCTCTACTTTTCTCCTTTCCTTTCATTAGTTACCCCTCTCTCCGTACCCAAGACCAAAATGGCTGTCTCCTCCCTAAGGAAAAAGAGGTTGTTTTGTTCCAAGCCCTGCCCCTGTGTGTGTGACACCCACAAAATGTCGCATAAGACCACCGTGTCCCCTCAGCTGGGCATACAGATACATAGAAAGACGGGTGATCTGATAAAAAGAGAGTAAAGGAATGGGATAAAGTGGACAGCATGGGCCACAAGTAAAGTGACAATATTCCATTTATTTTAAAGATTATCTTAAAAGTGGCTTTGTCAAAATGTCTTATCTTAAAATCTCTGGTCATCGTTTCCTTTTTTAGATTTTCTTTGAGTTGTTGGGCATTTGGTCATAGAGATCTTTTAATTTAAAAGTGCTCCTATCCTGAATAGGTTGAATGCCTTTCTTCCTAGCTTATTTGTGCAGTAGTCCTTCCATTTTCAATTTCTCTTGATCAGACAAAGACAGTTACCTTTTTCTCTGTCTTGGGACCTAGCACACTGTTTCATGCTCAGTATTGATAGGTGGATGAGAGTATGGATGGGTGGATGGATTTTAAAGAAGCCCTTTAGCAGATTTTACTTGTAAGTGGGACAGTAAATTTTCCATTTAGATTAATGAAGAATAACTACCACATCCATTAATTTTATTCTAGAACCATAGAGTCATCAGCCATGGTAATTGGGATTCTCTTGCTTTCTTAGGTATAAGATTATAGGTTGAAATTGGACATAAATTGGAAGTAAAACAACCTAAGATCTTCCTGTTCCTCAGTGACAACCAGTATAGCTACTAAAGCTCATTTTGAGAAAACAGCATATCTTCAAACCTGATCAGTAGGGCAGTGGTTTTCCAACTGTCTTCTACCTATTAATTTGAGGAGCTGCCCTAAATCTTCTCACTTAAGCAGAAAAGATAATGCATAGTCTTCTCTCAGTTTTAGGCTTTTCTCCCATTCATTTCTCACAAATCTTGACATCAGGTTTGTTGGTTGTTTTGTTTTGTTTTGTTTTTTAACCAGAATCCAGTATCATTTAGTACAAAATTTAGATATTTAAGTGCCAATTTGAATAAGTCAGTAATGGGGCTTTGCAACAGAAAATATTTTCAGTTTTTCTAATTTATTTTTGAAGATTTTATTTATCTAGAGGAGCAGAAAGAGAGGGAGTGAGAGCCCAACACAGGGCTCAATCTCACAACCATGAGATCATGAACTGAACTGAAATCAAGAATTGGACACCCAACCAACTGAGCCACCCAAGCACCCCCAGAAAATACTTTAAACTATAGTATTAACGTACTATTTCTGGGGTACTTTTTGGGTGGCTCAGTCATTAAATGTCTGCCTTTGGCTCAGGTCATGATCCCAGAGTCCTGGGATCGAGCCCCACATCTGGCTCCCTGCTCAGCAGGTAGCCTGCTTCTCCCTTCTCTCACTCCCCCTGTTTGTGTTCCCTCCCTGTGTTTCTCTCTGTCAAATAAATAAATAAAGTCTTAAAAAAACAAAAACCAAAACCACTATTTCCCTTGCTAGGGTCTGGTGGGAGGGATGAATGAGGAGTGACTGCTGAAAGGTGTCCCTTTGAGTAATGACAGTGCTTTGAAACTAGACAGAGGTGATGGATGGTTGTACAACACTGTGAATGTATGAAATGCCCCTAAACTGTACACTTTAAAATGGCTAATTTGTGGGTGCCTACGTGGCTTAGTTGTTAAGCGTCTACTTTCAGCTCAGGTCCGATCGACCCCCACATCAGGCTCCGTGCTCATCAGGAAGTCTGCTTCTCCTTCTTCCACTCCCCCTGCTTGTGTTCTCTCACTCAAATAAATAAGTAAAATAAAAATAAAATATTTAAAATGGTTAGTTTTGTTATGCAAATTTACTTTAAGATTGTACTATTTCTTAATATTTTTTATTCCATGCCATGTCTATGAATTGTCAGAATGTATGCTTTAGCTCAGAGAATAATGTCTTTCTGTAGCTAGTATGGTTGTATAACTATCCCTTCAAATTACAACACTCACCAGAGTGAAAATGAACAGTCACTGGGTAAATGCTCGAATAACAAGAATTACCCTGGCTTATCCTGGGAACACCAGGAGAATGGTCACCTTACATTGAATACTTGTAAGCTAACACCAGATACTTGTATGTAAAAGCTCACCACACTCCTTGCTATCTGACTACATCACTAGATCCAGTGTCATCATAAATTATTTCTTAAGGCTTATATATAAACTTGACTCTTTAAAAGCTACTCTGTGGAATTATCAGAAACTTCCACATGCAGGTAAAAAGCCTATTTCAGACAGTCAAAGTAACAGTCTTACTGAGTTAAAAGCAAAATAGAATGGAATAAAAGCATTCTTATTTTTAATAAAGCAATGAAACTTTAACTGTTGGGTAGGTTGGTCCGTGCATGCAATGGTGCCTACATACACACATACACACACACACACACACACACACACACACACACACACACACACACAGTGTATTTAAGTTAATGAAAGATGAAAGGATATTTAGTGATATGCTTATTCTCAACTTTTGACCCGTCTAGTTCTCCAAGCCACCTTTAGTTCTCAGACATATTCTAATTTTAGCAGGTAGTGTTTTAGTTATATGTACAACATTTCTGTGGACTTTCTCTGTAAGTTGATTATTAGCTCATTGATTTAATTTCAGATGTAGATTCATTGTGTCTTTTTTTTTCTTTTAAGCCAGTGTTTTAATGTACTTCATGCTTATTGTTACCAATAAAAGTAATTTCACATACAAAATTAAGAATGAGGGGCGCCTAGGTGGCTCAGTTGGTTAAGTGACTGCCTTCAGCTCAGGTCATGATCCCAGAATCCCGGGATCGAGTCCCACATCAGGTTCCCTCCTCAGCGGGAAGCCTGCTTCTCCCTCTCTCACTCCCCCTGCTTGTGTTCTCTCTCTAGCTGTATTTCTGTCAAATAAATAAATAAAATATTGGGGGGAAAAAAAAAAGAGTGGGCTCTAATATGTGTTTTACCTTTTCTTTAGAACTGTCAAGTAATCCACCTCTAGCTACCATCCTTATTCCTCCTCATGCTCGGATTCAAGCAGCAGCTTCAACCCCTACAAATGCCACAGCAGCCTCAGGTGAGACCATAAGTCTCTTCTCTAAAAACATTCTTCTTTTTAAAAAAAAGATATCATTACCTCCATTTTATTTCATGTGATGTATGTGAACATTTAATATCCTCCCAAGTTTCAAAAACAGTACAGCCATATGAATAAATGTGAATAAAATGTTCCATTATATCCAAAACACAAAAGAACCCCATAAATACTTTATATGTAAATTGTAAATATCTTATTATAATACTAAATTCTGTCCTCTTAGTTATCTTTAAAGTCATGCTTTCTATATAATTTCTTGATACATACACATCGGACGAGATGCCCATGTACAGAAGGCAGTCTGTACAAATGTAATATTATTGAAGATAATTTACTTTAATTTCATCATTCTGAGTATAAATTATATTTGTATGCTGGAGAGGCAAACTTTCAACAAGTATAAAATACAGATTGGTGTAATTTGATCACTTGAAAGGACTAAAATAATGCAAGTACATTTAAAATTTAGATCCGAATATGACTGGATCTTATTTACCTAAAAAAGAAAAAAAAAAAATGCCTCATGGACTCCCAGGTTAGAGCTCTGGTATACTGCTGGTCTCTTAGCCAGCTAATGGGTCTGATTTAGTGAGAATTGCAGATATTCAAAAAATACCCAACCTTTGAATAAATTTAAAAGTTTTTCAAAGAATTGTTGAATGCAACCGGTTTAAGTTAGAAATATAATAACACAGTTGGGCTCAGAAATTAGAACCCTCTTTTTTTAATATTTTGTTTTATTTTTCCAGTGTTCCAAGATTCATTGTTTTTGTGCCCTTTTTTATCCCCCTCTAAAAAGCAGATGTCAGGAGTTGACTGTTTTCATTAAATTACCTATTACATTGAACTGAGTTGGATCAGACTCATTCTTGCCTAAGGGCCTTGATGCTGCAGGAGATAAAAAAGCTTTCATTATTATTTCTTGGAATTTCACAGTAATGTCATAAATCCATCTCCTGTTGTCTTGACGCACAATGGTCTGTTCCTCTGCAAAAATTTTCTAGAGCATCGCTAATAAAGACGAGAAGCATTCCTAGTCCGTGTCCCACATTCATTCCCAAGGAAGTCTGGAAAGAAGGTTTCTTTTCTAGTTCTAGTTCCATCAGCACATGTTTCTTTGAGAAAGTCGTTTGAATTTTATTAGTTTTAATAATGTCTTACTAGTTTTCTTGATCTGTAAAATGAGTAGCATTGTTCTAGAATAATATCATAAAAATCAAATATGTGCTGTATTGTGCTTTAATTAAATTCTTTAAATATAAGAATTTTAAAACTGTGCCCAATTTATTTAGAAGGAATATAGAATTGCTTATGTGATCTATTAATAAACCTAATAAATTCCTAACCCAAGTTAGATTTTAGATTACATTGATTGTTCAAAGCATGAAAAAGCCCCTATAATGCAGTTACTTGTTGAGCTGGTTCCAGGAGTTTTATTAGACTTGCTTTAGACTATGCGTAAAAATGGAGTTAGAAATATAATAGCACCAGGGCACCTGGGTGGCTCAGTTGGTTGAGCGACTGCCTTTGGCTCGGGTCATGATCCCGGAGACACAAGATCGAGTCCCACATCCGGCTCCCTGCTCGGCGGGAGGCCTGCTTCTCCCTCTCTCACTCCCCCTGTTTGTGTTCCCTCTCTGGCTGTGTTTCTCCCTGTTAAATAAATAAAATCTTAAAAAAAAAAAAAAAAAGAAATATAATAGCACCAATTATGATTGGTAAGTATTGGATAAATTTAAATGATTTCCTTAGTGTGAGATACTTAAAGAAGTTAAAGTAAGATTTTTGGGCAAATTGCCTAGTATAACCTGATTTTTATGTTTCTTCAATACATGTTATAGCAGATCCTCCAAAATATTTCATGGATATATATATATATATATTCTTAAAGCCATTTAAATCAGATTTCCACATGAATATGCAAAATGACATTGGACTCTGATCCTGAGAGTTTACTTCAAAGTTGAAGTACATTAGCATAATGAGGAATTTAATAGAGGAATAGTAGGCTGAGGCTAAGGACAGAATTAAAATTAGTTGAGAAAAATGCCTACCTTGAGTATCTTGATAAATATTTACCAAGGAGGATGTCAGATACCACTTTGCGCTTCTTAGTGGCTAAAGTAAATAAAGGAATGTTACCTGTTAAAATTTCCCATTGCTCATTAGATAAGCACCCTGATGGCTTAGGAAAAGCAGAATGTTTCTGAGCCTGCTGTGTGAGAAGTATTTCTCGCTTGGGGCCTCAAATTTGGTACTGTCAGAGATAGATTAAATGAAGTTCGCTTTACCATTTGAACAATAAATACAGTAATGAGCCTCATTTGGATATTTTTTTAAGTGCCCCTTGGTGTGAACCAGTGGCAAAACACGACAGGAGAATCAGGGGAAAAGTTTTCTTTGGGGCTAGAGTAGTGAGAACCAAGTATGCTACCAAACATGTCTCAGGAAATGCTGATCTAGATGAAGGAATTGACTTTGCGAAATTAATAGCTGTCTATATTTAAATAAATATGTATGTACACACACACACACATAATACACACGCATACGCATACATACATTCTTGAATAAGAATTTGGCAGTGTGGGTTATATTCTTTAATAAGACCTTAAAATACACATGCTCTTGTCTCTCTTGGCTTCAGTTTCCTTATCCATAAAACAAGAATAGTAAATGCCCACTACATAGACTTGTGAAAAGCAAGATGTAATGTGTACAAAGTGCTTATTAGCTTGTGTTATGTTCAGAGCTCAGATAGTGACTGCAGGTGAATTGATTAAAACCTCTTGGGCGGCATTTCTGTATATAACAAGAACCATCAGAGTTCATACTTTTTTAGTTTACTGATCCTGCTTTAGAGATCTTAACTTCAGGATACTTCTAATAGAAGACAGAAAGCTACAGATAGGAATAATTAATTAATAATAACAAAAAAAAGAGTCAATCTGATCTGAATGGTTAACAGGAAGAAATTGTTTTGATACATTATGAAATCTCCATCTTTATGTAATCATAAAAAATCAGTTAATGTAACTTACAGACATTATTCACCAGGTCTTATGTACCATGTTGGTAACGGCCAAAATGAATGTCTGCATGTGGATAGGGACAAGTTAAAAATATACAAAAATTAAAACAATTGTGTTAAATTAGTGGGTATGGATGTTGATGTTTTTTCCCAAAAATTCTCATATTCTTTCTAAATTGTTTTTAAAAAGTACCTCAGTATCAGGAGGCATTATAGTTGATTATGGCTCTGATGAGAAACTTCTGAAAATTACATCTACTATTCTTATTAGCCCATAAAGTATAATTTTACATATGTATGATTTCAGTAATACATCTTTAGTGTATATAATATATATTTTTAGCATATACATGTTTTATATATATGTGTAAGTTATACATATATATATAAATTCTGTTTTTCTCCACACCCCCCACAGATCCTCTCATTTACTCCCATTTGGGAGACCATTCATGTAAACTATTGAGAGTAATAAATCTTGAGAAATTGCAGTTTTACTGATTAAATATGAACCACTGTAGAGATCATGTAGTCCAGTGCTATGTAAGTTAAGTGTGAGATATGGTAGGGAATTTCAGCTAGAGCAATTTTCTCTGTTTTGTGTAATCAGTCTTCTGGGTAAGGTTTCTTTCAGTGCAGTGATTCTGCTATTAAATTTAAAAAATACTTATTTCCGCTCACATTTCTTACTGTCTGCTGAGAAGAAGCCCTCTAGCCCATGCTTATGTATATCAGGAACTAGAAGCTCATTACTGCAAAAATAAACACATTCCATCTTTGTAACATTCTGTAGAAAGTTTATCCTTTTTTCACCCTGAAATTTGTTCTCCTATACTTTCTTCCATTCAATGATCCTATTCTGGGGTTACACACAAAGGTCCTTCAAATTTTAATGATGGCTAACTGCCTTCCATATTAATGAGGATTTCAAATCTAACCCTGAATGTTCTGTCAGGATGTTGGGTTTTCTATACAATTATATATCACCTACACATTCCATAAACATAACAGTTTTTGCCTCTATTTAAGCAACTAATAAAACATATCAAACAGTACAAGACAGGGCCTCCTTAGAGATGTTTTTGCCCTTTCTCAAGTTACTGATAAAATAAGTTAAATGGTACTGAGCAAGACTTAACTAGAGATTATTCTTCTGGGGATTTTTGAGTGATTGTTTACCCCTCTTGTGTGCTTAGCTACAGACCAACCTTACAGTGTTCACTGTTTGATAATGTTTTGAAAAACTTTGTAAAATACTTTGTTATTGTGAGGAAAATTAAGAAAGTTTTTCCATCCATAAAGTTACTCTGTCAAAAATGAAAAAAAAAATTTTTTAAGACAGGGAAATTTCTAATGTCTACTACTTGTTCACGGTGAGTTTCTGTAATCCATTTTAGAATTTGTTTCTTGAACTTTAGATTCTGGATTTAAAGACATTTAAAATGTATAGATTGCCCTCACCTTCCTTGGGCTGCATTTTGTTTATTAGGATTTTTGTTATATCCTTTCCAGGTTGAAAACCCTTCTAACAGAAAAGGGAATCATGATAGGAGTTGGACAAGGTCTGTCTTCTCTTTTTACCTGGTCAGGGGGTTTTAATTTTTTTTGACCTTGCTTTGAATACCTTATGCTGTTTATTTAAATCAAATCTGACCTGTTCTTACAGGTTCACATTGTTATTTTCTATTCTTCCTTAAATGTGTGCCCTTCTTTGTAAAGTTACCTGTATTTAAAATGATGAACTCATCAGACAAAACCCTTTTAGTTGGTTTCTTTGGTTCTTCTCCCTTTACTTTGCATTGAGATTATTTGCAATTACTTGGTGAGAGTTTTGTTTTTTTCTAATTTTCTACTTGTCAGTTTTGAACTCCTTTTGAAGACTATAGCTACAAAATCATGCCTATTATTCCCTGAATTTTTTTAAATCCATTTTATTGAAGTCATGGCTCAGATTTAGCCAGGTTCTCTTTACTTACTACTACAGTTATTTTGACCCGAGAATTCCTGTCACCTACATCACCAGCCAGTTCTTTCTAGTCGGGCAGAATTAAACCCGGAGTAATTTATCCCATTGTTTATTTGTTTTCACTAATTTTGAGAGTTGAAATGTTAGACAAATTAAGTCCATGGGTCATATACTTTCTAAAATCATAGTTACCATCCTTTCTTCTCCTTCCCAAGTACTATTATCCTTTACCTCTGCCAATATACAGAGTGCTTTGGGAAAACTGTATCCATATCTTGTCTAGTTTTAGCATCTGCCGGGTATTGCCCTCAGGAGTTCCTTTTCCCAATCCTTTCCTTTCTGTTGTCTCTTTATCTTGACCCAAATATATATGGAATTTCTAAAAATAGATAGCTTTTAAAAATGGAGATTTTTTTCTATTAAAAACATAATATATAGTTATTTTAGAAAATAAAAGTCTCCCTTATTCTCAAGTCTGCATATGAATAGGCAGAGAGAGATGTCTTTTTTTTTTAATAGGCCCTGTTATGCAAGGGATGGAGGTATATGACTATGCATCCCAAGCCTGTACCATTATTTAACTTAATTTCTCATTCTTAGACATTTGTGTTGTATCTCAGTCTTTAAAAGTATAATTGCCAAATCAAAAGGTAATAAAAAAAAATTTTAAGATTTTGATATAAATCAAATTGCCTTCCAGAAAGCTTGTCCCAGTATATACTGCCCACTTATAGTGCACATATTTTTCCATTTCTCCATACCTTAACGTTAGCCAGTCCAGAGTGGGGGTAGGGAAGGTGCTGCGTGCATATGTATGCACATATATTTTTAGGTATTACCAACTTGGTAGTCAAAAAATGTGGGTGTCTTTTTTAAGTACAGTGCTATGCCCATTTCCTCCTTTTGGCTCTGTGTTTAAAATACAGAGTTTTCCATCCACATGTGCCAATTTGAGAGACTGACACCAATGAGGATGCATCTATCCTGAGTTAAAGTTTCAAGTGTGCTTGGCAAGTTTTGTATGTAGGTACCTAAAGTCAAGCCTGCTTAGTCATTGTTTTCCTCAGAGCAGCCTTAAGTATCACTTCAAGGAAATTGTTTCTTTTTATTGAAAACATGTTATCTCCTATTGAGTCAAAAATTTTTACCTGGATTTCTCCCCCTCCAAAGTAATTAAAATCATCTTAAATTGAGAAATGTTCTATGAAACATTCTTCTAGATGTTCTTCAGGTGTTCCTCAATTCCTTGCCTGGAGTCTCCTGCTGATATTCATATGCCCTTTCTTATTCTTTGTTCCAAATTAGATCTTTTAACTTAAAAGGTGAAAATGTTTCCTGTGTCCACATGGTCTTCAGTTACCTACCCTGCACGACCAACCCTCCTAATTGTGCTCTACCCATGAGCCCAGAGCACCTAAGATCTCTCCACTGCTGGCAGATAAGATATGCAGTCTTATTGATAGGCCCTCCAACTTGGTTAGTTTTTTGGTTGGCTCACTGGCATCTGAATTGCAATTCTGTTTTTGAAATGAGTGAAGCCACTTTGGTGTCTTGTGTCACACCTTTTACTCAGAAAAATGAGAAAAGAAAGGTAATGCTTTGCTGAGAAGGGGGAACCCTTCATTATTATATACCCTAAATTATCAAAGGCATAGTAGACTTATAAAGAAAAACGAAAATTGAGTCCTTCTCTTTACACTTAATACTTTTCTTTCATTAATGTAGATTATGATTTCAATTTAAATATGAGTATAGGGTGCACATTTGATTCTCTGTGAAAAATGGCCTTTTTTGTTCCTGTGTCAGTTAATAAAACTAATACCTGAAACATAATTTTTTTAATAAAGACATTTCCACTTGGAACAGATTGAATAGGAACTTCCTAAATATAAATAACATATCTCAGGCTGCCAAAGTTTTATCTTTTAGAGAAGTTGACCTGTCATGAGACATTTGTAACTATTATAGAATGAGATAGGAGTAAATATAAACACATAAATTGGGCTCAGAGAGCTTTAAGAAAATAAGGAAATAAAAGTATACTTAGTGTTAACAAAATATACTTATAAAGTACATGTAAAATACGAAAAGGATTTGATATGTGAACTGTGCTCTTTTGCTAATCTACTAGTAACAAAAATATTAAAAATTTAAGGGGTTTGTAGCTTTTGAGAACTTGCAATATGTTTATAATAAATAGGGAACAAACTGTTTATTTTTATTTAATTTCAGTTAAATTTAAGTAACCATATGTAGTTAGCAGCCACCCTATAAGAGAATACAGATAGAACATTTCAGGCCAAATAGTGAACACTTGTATCACTTAAAAGGCTTTATCTTTTAGATAGATCCCTAGTTGCAGAATACTGATTCATGGTGGCAGAACATTTGTAACCCCAGTCTCCTATGTTTACTCACTGTGCTTTCCTCCCAGCCTGTTTTTTGTTTGCTACTCTCTTTTTTTTAAAAGACTTTGGCAACAGTTTATAAATGTGGAGCCTTCCATTCACTCTCCTTCCCTCCCCATTGGCACATTTGATCTCACATGTTTGGAGGGAGAATGGACAGACTTAGCTGATGGATTAGATGTAAGGGGGTAGGGAAAGGAAAGAATCATGGTGAAAACTTTGGTTTATGACCTGAACAGCTAGGTGGGGCATTTTCCTCAGTATTGAGAAAGCAGCTCAACAAATCCATAACTCACTTACCTAGCAACTCTTGCAATTCTCTGAGAATATAGGAGGTGGAAGAGAAACTATGGGTCCAATCCTAGAAAAATATATGTGTATCTAGGACAAAAATTGCAGCCTCATGGATTCTATTGGGAACCTGATACCTTAGGGGGCATTACCCTTGGCTTCACTATGGGGTGCCCTACTTGTCATTTTTATCTCTAAAGTCAAACAGTAAAATTGGTTTTAGTAAATACATGTACAAATTCCCTTTGCCACATTGAGCACAAAAGCCATAGAACCATAGACTCTTCTTAGAATTAGGGAAAAAACAAGTGATCATATAATGTAATTTTCCTTGTCTTTTGTGTATTTTATTAGGAGCATAGCATACCTATATATCTTGTAGAGGGACTAGGTCAGGGATGCTCTCATGGGCTTGTGGGCATGAATTCTACCTGGCATTTAACTTATTTGACCTGTATGTATGTTCAAGATACCCCAAAATTTAGCAGCTTAAAACAAGAATAGACATTTATTATCTCACATAGTTTGTATGGATCAGGAATTCAGTAGCAGCCTAGCTGGATGGTTCTAGGTCAGGGTCTTTGATGAGCTTGTAGTCAAATGTCAGCTAAGGCTGCAGACACTGGAATGCTTGCCTGGGGCTGGAAGATATTCAGGATGACTCATTTATGTGCTTAGCGAATCAGTCCTGGCTGCCCTGGCTGCCGGAGGCCTCAGTCCCTTACCATTTTGTACCTCTCCATAGGACTGCTTAAGTGTCTCACATTGTGGCAGCTGGTTTTCCCTGGACCAACTGATCCAAGAAAGAGGACAAGGTAGAAGCCACAGTATCTTTTATTTCCTAACCCTGAAAGTCATATACCATTGTCTCTGCAAATATCCTAATGGTTACATAGGACAGCCCTGTTACTGCGGGAAGGGACTACTACCTTAGGGCATGGACACCCAAAAGACATGACTCATCGGGGCTCTCTTGGAAGGGGGCCGCCTCAGTGTGTAAGAATGATCTTAATACCTCTGTCCCTCAAAGCTGATCATTCTTTCTGTTCCTCAAGTCTATCTTGGTTGCTTGCTTGCTTGCTTGGCTCTGAAGTAGCATGAGAAGGATGGTAAGGGACATTGGTTTCTAGGAAGCTTGAAATATCACCTCTGTAGTTGTTTCCAAAACACTTTGATCTCTGCATACCCCCTACAGACTGTTAGAGAATTAGGAAACAAAATAACTTTACTTTTAATTCTTATTATTATAAATTCACAGATCTGTTTTAATGTGGTAACCCTTTTAGACAATAGCAATAGGCTTCTAGAAAGCACAGTGGATTATATAGGAATTAGGTCTGAATCAGAGTCCTCTTTGGTTCTTTTCTTCCTTTCCTAGGAAATCTTTTCTGCTATCCCTTATAGTACCCATAAAGGCCATCCTTCTCTTCCTCTAATACCTCTGTGCTCAATTCTCCCATTTGTTAGCTCTGCAACCATGGCCACATTGCTTAATTTTTTGTGCCTCCATTTTTCCATTTGCAGAATGGGGGCAGTAATTGTACCTGTTTCTTGGGGTTGCTCTGTGGGCATGTAATGTCCATTGTATGATGTGTAAGCGTCCGGATGTTACATGTGCTGCCACTGACATTACAGTGGCGATGGTGGTCATTGCAGTCACACTCAGCTACAGTCTTGTGTATTTTCAGATGTCTCTTTTGCCTTTCCCCTTATTGAACAATCACTGTAACCCAGATACTGTGCTAAGCCCTTCCTAGGCCTTATTTCATAGGCAAGTGGTACGATCTCCATTTTACAGATGAGGAAATTGAGGCATAAAGAGGTTAAATAACTTGTTCCATTGTCACATAGCTATTAAGTCGTACAGCTGGGTCTCATACTCAGTGTGTGTGGAGTTGGATTAGATTGAAGAAAGATACATCATTGTGAATTTCAAGATAGCATCTCAAGACTAAAAGTGAGACTGTATAGTATTTGATTATTTATAGTTGAATTGGATGCTTTATAATCAAAAGTTACTAGCTATCCTTGAAACCATAATACCAAGTAGCCTCACTTTTACCCATATGAATGTGTAAAGGAAAGGAAATTCAGGAGACAGGAGCAAAATGAATTGTGCTGCTTTTAAGGAGTTACTGTTTAAATATTTGAGAAGAAGTGTTATAGAACTTAGAGTAAACATCCAAATTCAGTGACAGTTTTTAATTAATGAACATTTTTGTTATAAAAAGCCCATATTAACTATGTAAAATAAGTTTACAGAATTGGCAGTAGGTGCAAAGGAAGTATGTACCAAGAACTTACAAAATGTAGTTTTATTCTGTCAGTAAGCCAGGTGTTCTGTGGGAGCTACTCTTGAGTTTGTAGAGCTTTACATTTTCTTTGTTGTGCATTTCTCCTCCCTCTACTTTGTGTGCCTCTGAAAAACATCTTTCTGTTCTTTTTCTTACAAAGGATGTATGTAATTTGATTTTAAATGTGATTTGTTGCAGTAGGCAAAGGTTTTTGTTTTTGTTTGATGAATGAATACAGTGCTGTGACTTTAGCTTTCAGGGATATTTGTAATCAAAATGTTTAGCTGTTGAAATTTTACTTAATAGGGGATATGGAGATAATTCAGAAAAAAATATGAAATCATTAAATTACAAACCTGAGGAGCCTAAGTGTCTTTTCAGATTTTATTATTCAGAAGTTGAATATGTTTCTTCAAATTCATGCACACAATAGGATTTTGCTAGAGAGTAAATTATCATAATGAACCGGGTGTCTGTGCAGATGAACCTTAGTGGGTGTCCTCCAGGGTCGTTAATGCCTGCCATGCCTGTCGTGGTCAAGCAGGTGAATTCCGCGTGGCTGGTATCTCTTAAGTCTAGAAGACCAGAACAGGAAAGTTTTACCTGTCCTCTTCACATACTAGAAATGAAAGAGAAGTGCTATGTGATAATGATCACACATAGGTTCTGAGTGTCATCCAACACATGGGAAATGCTACAATAAGTTTGGATTTGTGAGGATCATTATCATTCTGAAATAGCTCTGCAGCCTTTCACGCTTTTTCTAGACTTGTTTTTAAAGCAGTCTGTGCATGAATTATGAAAATGATTGTTTTTCTTGAGAAGGGTTTACAGGAACATGTGACCTGGACAGAAATTGATGTTAGCATTGATGACAGAATTTGGATGATCTTTGAAGAGTAAAATTTCCACTAGGAAGTGCGTATCTGAGAAAGACCAGGAGTCATGACTGAAGTATTAGACATAGTTGTGTAGTGATTATTGGAAAAGGCATGTATCTGCCTTTGGAGAAAAGTTCTGTGTCAGATACCTTGCCACCTGTCCCGTGTGCTGTATTAATATGACTCCATGCATGGACCCTGATGCTATAATGTTCGCACTTATTTTCATGAAAACAGGATTAGAACCAGTTATATAAGCATTTCAGAGGAAATTAAATGAATTAAACATAACCAGTCAAATTGAGAGATTTGACATTTCTTCCCCAAAGGCTGAGTTAAATATATATAACCACAGATTATTTTGAGGGCAGGAAAATCAGAAATTTAGAAAAGAAGTGTAGTTTTTATAGAATGGCCATTGGAATGATAAACTGAAGAGCTAATCCTGAAGTAAAGAGTTCCTGTATGTCCTCAGGGTCTTTTGGTTCTTGCTGTAATTAAAATTCAAACAAAAAAGATCCAAGGACAAATGTTGCATTCAGCCATGACCGTTGTTTACTCTTCAGAGGATATAGGAGAATTTCAGTCTCTAGGAAGATGAAACTTTGGAACTTGTTTTTTTGGTATCACCAGCTTTGATGGTCAAGGGCAGTATGACTTCTAGGAAGATGGCTCTTAGAAGTTATCATTGCAGTCAGGCCATTTCTTTTCTTGTTCGGGGCTCAGTGTGAAGTGTTTAGAAGAAAGTATATCCAGCAGTATGTATTAGCAGTCACATGCATGATGACAAGGAATACGGCTGGACTAGGCAACTGAAAGAGCAGTCTGTTGCCTACCTGAGATGCAGGGCTGATGCAGATGAAACTAAATGCCCACTTAAATGTTAATAGATGCTGTGAAATAATGGACCTTAAAAAGGGGGTTAGGGGAGTTAAATATAAAGTTAGACGTATTTCCAAAAGATTAGGTGAAGTAAGCTCAATGCCAAGATATTTGACTACAAGTTACTTCATTGAATTGAATAAGTGAATCAGTCCTGCAGTGGCAGTTTCTTTTTTGCTCATTATCTTCCATTTCTACAAATAATGAGGAAGGACTGTACTTAGAAAGTAAGCAGCTAAGGTTGATTTATGCACAGTGATTCTGCCTCTCAGTGCTGACCCATGTTATGTTCAGTGCCTCCACCTATTTAAGCAGATGGCATACTATAACATGGTTCACAGTGTTTAGCAAGTTTCCCCAGCTGTGTACTGTTCACTTACTTTCAGATGAGCCAGACTCCCAACTGAGTATTCATGCACATACTGCTACTCTGGCCCCAACTTATTCAAAGACACTTACCTTCCCTCCACCAACACCAGGACAAGGCATGGACTCAGCTCTAAGCAGAAAGAAATTCCGATTTCACAGTATTGGCTGTGTTTAAATGACCTTTTCAGATACAGCTTGGAAGACCACATAGCTCAGTCTGCAGTTGAGGTCAATGTACTTTTCTCTTTGAGGTGTTAAAGCATTGCTCATGCTCTCTCTTGGGACTTTTGATTTGCAGATGTTAATGCCGGAGACCGTGGACAGACCAACAATGCTGCTTCTGCATCAGCTTCCAACTCCACCTGAACAGTCCCAAGCAGCCAGCAGCTGCACAGGAAAAACCACCAGTTACTTGAGTGTCACTCAGCAACACTGGTCACGTTTGGAAAGGAAATTAAAAAGAGAAAAAAACCTGCTCATTTTAGTGTTCAGTTTTTTATTATTATTATTGTTGTTCTTATTTAACCTTGTAAAATATCTATAAATACAAACCAATTTCATTGTATTCTCACTTTGAGGGAGACCCAGAGGGTGGGAGGGGTGTGGGGAGGGGAAGTGGAGCACTAGAACACACAATCTCTCCCACGACAATCTTTCTTTTATCAAAAGTCTGCTGTTGCATACTTTAAAAACAGGACTCCTGCCTCATGTCCCTTGCACAAAAGAAGAAGACTTTGTTCTGTGCTGAAGTTTTTTGAACTTTGTTTTCTTTTAAAGTCAAGTGTAAGACTTTGGTGTAGTGCACCGCTTGAAATTGGTTGGGAGCTTATTAGCAGGTGTAACTCAGTGGGGACTTCAATGTCACTTGTAAAATTAATCCATATCCTCGGGTATTTGCCTTTGGCATGTTGGTGGCAGGTGTGGCAGACAAAAAAGAAGATGTGTATCATTTATATGTAACCCAGGGAGGTCAATAAAGCCTGAAGATTCTTGATCAACTTGATAAGGTTTTGTTTCGCTCTTGATCAGTGCTAGTGGTGAAGAGACTTCAATCGGAGGCTATCAGAGGAAGAGCGCGCGTGCTCTGAGGGTGGGTCCTGGTCTGCCTGACCAAAGGCTCTCTGCAAGCCTTAGTACGGTTTTAGACTAGTGACCAGAAGACTGAAAAGGTTGTTGAGCCAGTCACCCTGGCTGCAGAGGTCAAAGCTGATGAACCTGGAGGAAGGGGACAGGTCAAGAGCAGAACTCACCTCTGTGAATGAATTTGCCCAGATTTATTTCTAACGTTGCTTCCCTTGGAAAGATACACTTGAGAGGACATCATAATTAAATAATGTGAACTGTAACAGTCTACTGGCTTATTTTTCATATTTTTGATTACAAATTGAGCTTGCAGAAATTGCCACATTCTGCACATAGGTCTAATTTTAAATCCAAATCTAGAATCTGTATTTAATTTCAGTTTTTTTAACCTCATGCTTTTAAAATTTTATTTATTGACGTATGTCAGATAGACCATTGTGATTTTAGATGGTAGGAATATTAAGAACTACACATTAAAATGGTATAAACAGTCACGTGTACCTGCTGACTTTATAGGAAAGCTGATTATATAAATGTGTGTATGTATATATGTCATATATACATAGATTCAATACTGCCTTTTATTTTTGTTGTTGTCTACAGTATCAAAATCAACTGGTTGAAGCATGAGAAGAATGTTGCCCCCCACACCCAGTTAGGGGTATTTGTTTCTGTTTGTTTTCTTTGTGTATCAGTGAATGGTGTAAGACTCAGTTTCTGTTTTTGAAGAAAAAGCAATATTCCTTGGAAAGCAAGAGGATTGAAGGGTTATGTTTGCAGTGAGGAAATAGATTTTCACAACTAGTTTGTTTTATACTTTTATGGTTGACATCTTTGTGGGCCTTATATACTCTAAAATGAACCTTAGTCACCTTGGTGCTTATGGGCCATTACTTGACCTATGAATCTTTAAGGCACAATCAGTTGTACTTTACATTTAAAGATCACTTGAGTGATGGCCGCCTTTCCCTTCTATCCACTCTTTCCCTACACACCTTCCAAGGTTAGTTGATAACTGTAGGGCTATAGAGCTGAGCCCTTGATTGTGTGTAGCCTCCCTTCACCTTCCTCATTGCCACCTTAGGTCTTGTTAGGGGTCTTGTCCTCCAGGTGATTTGGAAGTGGAGTCTCTCTTGGCAGCCCTCAACGCAGGTCCCAGTACCCTCTCCTGCTTCTTTACCAAGTGTGTGCGACTCTCCAAGAGTCCTTCTGCCTGCTGAAGTGAACCAATACCCAGAAGGGCAACTGTGAGCCATCTTAGTTTTTACTCACTGTTTAGCTAAGCTCTTAGGCCACAAAAGGGGTTTCGCAAACCTCTGGTTGTATCAGTTGGTGAGAAAGGAAACCTACTCCGTCAAACCAAGTCGAACAAACTGACTTTGACGTTTCATAATGCGCTTCTGAGAGCTAATTAAGCTTTGAAAGAAGTCTGAGTCAAAGTATGTGGCCGGGTAATTCCTAAAGGGAATGGTTTTGGCAGACCATTTTCAGAAAGGATTTATAAAGAAGCTGAACAGCAGGTCTGTGACAGAAAAATGGACCTGCTTTCACCCCAAACTGCCCAGCCAAACATTTGGACACGGACACTACTCTGGACTTAGTATATATGCTAGAGTCCATAAAAACCAGTGCTTGTTTTAGGAAACATCCCCCCCCTCCTTTGCCCCCATATGGGGTAAGAGAAGAAGAGAGAAAAGTCAAGATGCTTTTCTCTCATTTCTGTGTATGTGTGTGTGAGGGCTGAGGTGCGTGATTTTTCTTTCTCAAGGATCGTGGCGGTATCACAGAACTCTTTTATACAAGTGAGATCCAGGTCTCTGAATATCTTTTTGTAAATAATAATAATAATAATAATAATAAAAAGCTCCTCACCAAATTCAAGCTTGTACATTATATTTTCTTTCAATGTTTTTAAATTTAAGTTTTATTGTTTTGTATGTAAATATGTGGACCCAGGAACTGTTAATTAATGAGCAAAAAGTTACTGTTCAGGGCAGTGATTCTGTTTAATAATCAGACAAAATGTAGACGAGCTTTTTAAAGCCATATAGTTTTAACTCTGTACAGTAGGTACCGGCCTGTATTATTGTAACAATAACTCTAGCAATGTATAGTGTATCTATATAGTTTGGAGTGCCTTCGCTTCCATGTGTTTGTTTTTTGTTTTTGTTTTTCATTTTTCAAATTTTAATTGGTTTTTCTACCCGAGTCTCCCTGTCCTACACCTTTCCCTTTGAAATAATAACTCACTCCTAACAGTGTCTTTGCCCCTTCCACAGTTAATTTCAGTGATACCATGCTCAGGAGTAGAAAGAGGAAACCGTGTTCATGAACTCACTTCATTTAAGCCCTGCCTTTGTTTTGGTTCTGAGCAGCTGTTTCTTCCTCAGTCAGTAGCAGTGACCGGTTTCATTTCATACTTGGTCCATCCAGGGACTTGGGTCATGCCAGGGAGCCCTAGAGCTGGAAGAGACCAAATGGATTTGAGTTTGCTCATCTCTTCCCCGAATTCCTACCATGGGTCTAAAAGCAGCAGATTCCAGGAGCCTTCCATGCTCTCTCCCCCTTATCTACTTCCTTCCCAGGTGAAAGACAGAGTTGGTTTGTATAGACCCAGGTTTCTTAATAGTCTCGGGCTCCGCTCCATCAGTGGCCCCAAATGCTCTGGTGCGTCACTGCACTTACTGCGCCAGGCGCCCCTGCGCCGAGAGAGGACCGTCCTGTTAATGAGGGGGCTCGGCCACCCCTCCCTCCTGCCACCTCTCCCCTGTTCAGTGAAGTGTCATTTTCATTTCCTTCTTTAAAAAAGAAGTTGAATTCTTACTGTGTGCCCATCATGAAGGCCTTTTTTGAAAGAATAAAAAAAATCAGAATCATTGTTTTGCCTCCAGGTATTCCATATAAGGTGTCTTGAGTAGAAGAAAAAACAAACTTTACCAAACCAAAGGTCGCTATTTTTGAAACATCGTGTGTTCATTCCAGCAAGGCAGAAGACTGCACCTCCTTTCTAGTGACATGTTGTGTCTGTTTCTTAAGTCCTCTTAATTTTTAGACACATATTTTTGGTTTGTGTTTCAACAAAGCCTGCCTGACCAGTCATCTTGTCTGCACCAGTGCAAAGGTTTCTGAGAGGACTACTGTATTCTCTATCCCTGTGGATATAAAGACACTGGCATTTCATTTCTTTTTCCCTTTCCTTTTTAAGGGATATAACTTTGGAATCTTCCAAAGGAAGCTTGGCCAATGCCAGATCCCCAGGAGTTTGGGGTTTTTTTTTCCTTTGTTTTTAACCAAAATTGTATCTGATTTCTGTTGTTCATGTTAGTGATCATCTAATCACAGAGCCGAACACTTTGTCCCCTATATAGAAAAATAAACTAAGCATGCTTTACAATACAATCTGTCTTTTCTGGTAGAAACCTGAGCCACTGAAAATAGAGTAGAGTCCCAGACTGAGGTCTACGTTTGAGAGGCTTTGAAAGTAATCCCTGGGGTTTGGATTATTTTCACAAGGGTTATGATGATTCAAGTTTGTTGCTCCGTTTTGCACCTCTGCAATAAAAGCAAAATGACAACCAGTACATAAGGGGTTAGCTTGACAAAGTAGACTTCCTTGTGTTCATTTTTAAGTTTTTTTCTTACTATATCTGTCTACAGGCAGATACAGATAGGTGTATGAAAATGTGCTTGCCTGTAAAATTTGCATTTATAAATGTGTTGCCGATGGATCACTTGGGCCTGTACACATACCAATTAGCGTGACCACTTCCATCTTAAAAACAAATCTAAACAAAATTTATTATATATATATATATATAAAGGACTGTGGGTTGTATACAAACTATTGCAAACACTTGTGCAAATCTGTCTTGATATAAAGGAAAAGCAAAATCTGTATAACATTATTACTACTTGAATGCCTCTGTGACTGATTTTTTTTTTCATTTTAAATATAAACTTTTTTGTGAAAAGTATGCTCAATGTTTTTTTTCCCTTTCCCCATTCCCTTGTAAATACATTTTGTTCTATGTGACTTGGTTTGGAAATAGTTAACTGGTACTGTAATTTGCATTAAATAAAAAGTAGGTTAGCCTGGAAATGAAATTAAAATTCACAAGTGTGTGGTCTTTATTTCAGTACCCAACCCTTTTTTATTTATCCTACCTATTTTGCTACGGCAATATGTAGTCACATCACAGTCTCTGTTCCTCCAATTAGAGAAACATGGATCTTTGTTATAAAATCAAGATACAAACACTAGTTCTCGTTCTTTAAATGATCTTATTCCATTGTATAGCCCCAAGAGGTGCAGCTTCCATCTTGGAAACCTTTGGATTTGATGTAGAGGAAGCTTTGCAGACACTGCTTTGAAAAGAAAGAAGATGTCCTTGAAAGGGACAAATTTTTAAGACGTGTATAAGCTGCTGTCTTTGATTACTGTGTTCATGGTTTGGTGTAGCTGTATTTTCTTTTAACTTTCATCCCATTAGTAATGGTCTTTGGGAGTATTTGTAAAATATATGAACACCACGAACCGTGGGGCTGTACCTCCCAGGTAACCAACACATGTTGTGTTTAAATCTGCTCATTTCCAATACTGGATGATGTATGTAAACATGTTATGTCTCTTAGTGCAAAAAGAAACAACATTTTTTTAGGGCTGGCTCACTCTGTCAGGCCTAATCTAAAGGCTAGATATAAAGTCATGTGACTGCTGCTTCAATAAAAATGAATTTATATTGGATAAAGTCTGCTCCTCTTCATTTGCTCATTTTATTTATTGTGACGGTGGGGTTGGGTAATTGAGAAATAGTTAAACATGTTTACCAGTTGCAGGGGGTTGGGGGAAGGGGGGGGAAATGCAAACATAAAGAGGGCACTTGTGGGATGGGCCTCCTGATGGCATTGAAGTGCATTTGTCTGGGATTCACTGCTCTTCTATTTCCTGCCCTATTTGAGTTGGAATGGAGCAAGATACCCTTTTAATTTAAAAGCCTGTAAGACTGCATTCCAAAAAGTATCAACCAACCTGTCCTTTGGGATCACATTTCAGGAGAACAGTGGTAGTGAATGCCATTTCAAAGGTGTTCTAAAACAAGTAGGGAGGTTGCAGAGCTCTTCATGGAGAAGTTTGTGAAAGGAAGTGCCCCAAAGTGGTGATACGGCCACCCATTTCTCAGATGTAACATATTCATCTGCTCACCAGCACTGTGAGTATGTTAAGGGAACGTGTCTGAAGGAAATGGAAGCTGCTGTGTAACACGGCATGGGGCCCATGAGTTATCAGAAGCTGGGAAGGGAAGGCCAACAAATAAATGTCTGTCTGATAGCCTCATCTCCAGAAAGGAGAGGCCACCCCAGCCTTCCCACAAGAAAACTTGTTGATGCCAATGCTTTAATTGGATCCTTAATGTCTGGGCCAGGTAGAGATTGGCTATTGAGTGCATCTGGCTAATGAGGGGGCCAGAAGGCAGCAGTACTTACTTAGAAGGGCTTTTCTCCTCACCTTTGGAGATGGACCCCATCCTCACCTGAGACAAGACCTAGGAAATGAACAGCAGCCACAGGGATGCCTAGAAACTGACAGTTCTGTGTTCAAAGGCTCAGGAAAGAGAGTAATGGAGCAATCCAAATGTTTGAGAGGAGCAAAGTAGAATTGCTCCCAGCCCTATAAAGTCAAGATCCACAAAACTATTGAAATATCCTGTGTGAGCAGTTCGGTATATCTCACCTTGAATCTTAACTACACTTAGACTACAATAATTTTTATAAGATCTATAAATCCTATGTACATATCAATTCAGTTCCCAGGTATTTTTAAAATCAGTACTAAGACATGGAAGTTTATATCCCACCTTAATTTTACTTTACTGTAGCCTATATTTAACAACCATCTCGGGTTCTTGAATGAATAGTACACTCAAAATTATTTCAATGGGGAAGAGGCAATGCATATGATTTAAGAATACAGTTGAATAAAATTTATATTTCTCAGTATAATTAGACAAAATTTCTGGGAACAAAATCTGTATTCATTATATTTGGAGAGAGGAGCTCTTTTTCCCCCTCAGTTTCTTTTCTGAAAATGCATGTGTTCTATATCCTTAAGACAGAAGGGGCTGGAAAATCTGAGGAGATGGCAAGGAATATGTTTGCTGCTTTGATTCATGGTGTCAGCAATTTTTCATGTTCTCAAAGTTTGGCCTGCTTCTTGTAAAATGTCAAAAGCTAAACAAGTGTCTGTTCCTTAAAACTCAGTTAATTTATAGCTTCACTTGCCTCAAAACATTAGACATTTAAAATTAATTCAAACATTACAGTTTTAATTTTGAATATATATATGTATATCAACACATTTGGGAGTATCATTTTTATATGGATTTTTATATGGAATAGTTTTATGAGAAAACCAAGTTAAATCATTTTTGCTTTTACATCAACAGTCTTCAGATGTGTAAAGATCAGTAGTAAAACAAGTATTGAAGAAATAGATATATTATATAATAATATTTCTATTTTCCCACCCCCACACTTTTTTCCCCAGAAAAGAAGGCCAAAAAAAAGGTTTAAATCTCTAGCCACAAATGAATTACTTAAGTTCTCTTGCTTTGATCTGACACTAAACTAAGGAACATATTTGCTAAGTCTTGTCCTTAGGTGTAGAATGCCCTATGTAAAATTAGTCAAAACATAATTTGCACCAAAGATGAAAGCATTTTTACTCAAAATGGCTATAAACAAAGTGAACACTTTCATACTCTTTTAGCTTTCCAAATAGATGTGTAAACAGGAACATACAGCCCATGATAGCTAACATGTTTATTAACTGCCTGTCAACATAAGCACCCCAGTGTTCCAGCCTCGGGGGCGGAGCCAAGCCCTTGGCCAGACGTGGAGCAGACCTACTCTAAGTCATGCACATGTGTGCAGAGCCAGTTAGGGCCCTTTCTCCCACAGACGTATGTTCCAGATATCCGTCGCTTGGGTCCTCAGGTGTGTGCAGAACCCCACATAGCTCAGCGTTCACAGGAAGAAATTTCTCATGCTTTTTGTGGTCCTTACCACTTTTTTGGATCAAAGCTCTTTGTGTTTCTGCTTTGTTTTCTTAAGTTGAACTTGAAAGTCTTGGAGGTCAGGAGCTATGTCTGAGTCGGCGAACACCCCACAGCAAGCTGCATATTGTTGGTGCTCACGAATGTGTTTGCGTGGAGACACAGAATGAGGGTCCAGAAGGAAGAAATAATAGATACAATGGTCATGACAAGCCTCTGATATCTGCTGTAGGCCTTCTGGCTCGCCTCACAGACATAAATGTACCTGCTGATGAACAGGCCTGGAACTCACTGAGCGGCTCAGGACAGGAGGCTGCGGGCTGGGAATAAGTTGGTGGGGGACACAGGAGTACTAATGAAAACATCCAAGAAGCTAATGAACTTGGTGTGGGTGCAGACTCTCAGGTGTTCCAGCGCCAGGCACACCTCCCCCTCTCCCACCATGACACTAGATGCCCAGACCACGGGGTAGTTTCTAAGGGGAGGGTGGTCTTGCCTCTAGATGGGCCAGTGCACTCTCCATCAAAGTGTCTGTGGCTTCACTCTCCACAGGCTGGGTTGGGGCCCAGGGAGACCCTCACCCCTGAACCAAGGGATGCTAGGCAGCACCGTCAGACCTGTGGTTGTGGATTCCCAGGGGAGACAGGACCTGTAGGGTGTTGTGAGCTCTCAGTGGTATCCATCTATCCAGTCCCAGGAATAGCAGCTCCAAGGGCAGGGCTCTGGCTCCGGCGGCCCCTCGGAGGCTCTCCCAAGGGGGCAGCTGCTCAGCCATCTGTGAGGCCAAACAGCTCCCGCATGAGGGGGCTGGCAAAGGGGTGTATGTCCTGGATACGCAGCAGCCTCTGGGTGTGCTGGGCGTTGATGCTGCGAAGCTCGGTGAGCATGGCCATGATCTTCAGGAACAGGAACCTGCAGGCCAGCCAGAGGAAAAGGTGGGGGTGCGGCCCACACTTGCCCCCATCCACCAACCCTGGGACTGCTCTGAAGTTGCCCAAGTTTGAGGGTATTACTCTTAGAACATCTCGGGCAAGCCAAGAGACAAGGCTCAGTCGAATTCCTTGAGCTTCTCTTAGTCTGCGGATGAGAAGGGCTGAGCAGCCTTGGGGGGACTCAGGCATGGACTTAGACTCCTCCCTTGCCCTCACACCCTGGGATGGAGTCCTCAGACACCTCCATGGGAAAATCCAGGCACTACAGGGGCCAGGCACAGAGGACAATCCTGGGGAGACACCACGGCCTTGGCAAATGGCTGAGGGCCAGGACCTAGTAGCCAAGTTATGGAGGCAGCAACCACGGGATGCCCTGCCAATTCTTCCTGGATCTAGCCCGGCATCTAGCGTCTGAGACCAGCCTCATGCCTTAGTTTTTGTGTGATGCCTCTTGGCTCTACGTAGGGGGAGGACCAAGCAAATAAGGATGTGGCCCAGTGGCTGGGCTCAAAATAAAGCTGAAGCGGGCAAGTAAGGACTTGATGTTTCAAGTTCAGCCAGCACACCTTGTGCAGACCTTCGCCCCTCAAGGGCCGTGCCTGTGGGCTTGCTGAGAGCCAGCGCAGAGATGGAAACCCATATCTGGCTGAGCCCCAGCAGCCTTCCTCCTTTGGCTATGACCAGAACAAACTATGGAGTTTCCTACCCTGTCTGCTTGTGCTCATTACTGGGCAGGATTAGAGAGAGCTCAAAAAGGTGGGCTATGGACATGTCCCCCCACGGCCACCTCCAGATCCCACCTGTCTGGCTGGGGGTGCTAAGGCAGTCGCCCTGAGCCTCCAGTCCCTTGCAGGGTACTGGTGGCACCCATCTCATGGGGCTGTGCTCAAGATTAAAGGAGATAAATCATGTAAGCTGCTGGGCACAGGGTGGGCACCTCTCAGTGCAAACGTATTTATTATTACCGCCATTGCTGTTGGCATGGTGACGTTTACTACCGTGCTGCTTACAGCTGGCTCTCACTAGAAGAGCCCGCGGGAGCCTCGGGGGGTGTACCTGGCGGTGCCCAGCCCTGCTGACAGGAGTGGAAAAGGGCAGACAGGAGCTGTGCCTCAGGGAGCAATGTCCATGGCTGGGCATGGCCTCTGGCCCCCCTCAGGTTTCTCCATGGTTGGGCGGGAGCTCAGGCTGACTGGGCCTGAGGCCTCAGTGGAGGTCACAGAATGGGGCCCCCAAACCCTGGGAATCAGAGGCTGCTCCCCAGGGAAGCTCCCGTCTGCCCTCCCTGAGAGGCCCAGGACAGGTGGGACGCCTAGAGGACGGGGTTGCTGGAGGGATCCCCTCTCCTGCTCCCTGCTTGCTGCTCACCGGTGGGCGGGCTGGGGCCGGCTGCACTCGATGTAGGCCTTCAGGGCGACGGCAAACCTCTCCTGCAGCCGGTCCACTGCGCTGCGCTGCACCACACCCGGGCGGTCTGGTGAGGACGGGAAGACAGTGTGGTGCCAGCAAGGCCGTGGGGACAAAGACAAGAGCAGTCCAGCCCGGAGAGAGCAAATGGCCTGCGAACTGCCTTCCGGAGCCAGAGGCACCCAGGCAGGGAAGGGAGGGTAGCTCTCGTAGGGGGCATCACCCCACCGACCCAAGAAGCCAGCCAGGGCCCGCTCCCAACCTGCAGTGAACGGGGGAGAGGCCACTGGCTGGGAACTTCCCGGGGGGTTGGGGGTGGGCCGGCTGCCTCCTCCTAAAGCTGGGGGGGTGCAAGCAAGCCTGGGGGGGGGTGGCAGTGGCCAGGCAGGCCAGGTGGAGTTGTCACCTGGGGAGAAAAGCGAGATGGCCTGCATCAGCACGTACTCCTCCTTATGCAGCTGCAGCTTCTTCAGCCTGTAGTGGAACTTCAGCACGGGCTCCAGGAGAAGCTGCTGGAAGCCACCTGTAGGTCGGTGTAGGATGCACTTCTCAGCCTTCCCTCACTGAGCGCTTTTATGCCCATCACCCGGTCTCTGCCCTGCTACCCCAGGACCCGCATGTCCCGGCACGGCTCCTCCCCTCCCTCCACACAGGTGTTTGCCCGCTCCGGTGGGGCAGGTGGGCGGCTCGCAGGCACCTGCAGGGTCTTCTAAGCAGTAAGACAGCCGGCCACACTC
>PITA01011932.1:0-64420 GCA_004023965.1 Spilogale gracilis
TTTGTAATAAAGCCTGAAGTCAGGTAATGAGATGCCCCCAGCTTTGCTTTTCTTCTTCAGCAATTCCTTAGCGATTCGGGGTCTTTTTTGGTTCCATATAAATTTTAGGATTGTTTGTTCTAACGTTTTGAAGAATGTTGGTGGAATTTTGATCGGAATGGCATTGAAAGTATAGATTGCTCTGGGCAGTATAGATATTCCTAAAATTTTAACATAACCATAGTATTTCATCTAATGGCTACTTTTCTAACTCATTCTTTGACTATTAGATATTTAGTTTGCTTATAATTTTTCAGCAAAATGAATTCAACATGGTAATTCATGAGGTAATAAATAGGCACAACACACATCTCAATACCCAAGTTTTAAGAAGTGGCCAAACTCAC
Organism: Spilogale gracilis; assembly: GCA_004023965.1. Taxonomy (NCBI): domain Eukaryota; kingdom Metazoa; phylum Chordata; class Mammalia; order Carnivora; family Mephitidae; genus Spilogale; species Spilogale gracilis. The sequence goes on from PITA01011932.1 coordinate 387, forward strand.
ACATCCACACTCCCCCCCCCACACACACACACATAAAAGACTATATATACTCGAAGCTCTGGCAGGGGAAAAAAAGTTAGGAGAACTTTTAGGGGTAAGAAGAGGGATAAAAAGATGTTAGAAGACTGAAAGGGGTTGCAGAAGTAGTGGGGATATAAGTTTTGTTCTATGGCCCTAACTCTCAATGACAGTAAGACATCAAAGGGGTGGCTTCTAGGCAGAGGGTGTCTCATTCCCTCCAAAGACAGCCTTGCACAGAGCATTGTCAAGAGAGTAGCAGTTCCCTGAATGGTACAGCCCAGGATGTAGTCCAGTGCAGAACAATGGACTGTTAGGTTTCAGCAACTTAGTACAACTGGTACAACTGGGTGAAGTCAGTAATAACAACTCAGGTTGAATTCCTACCTCTTCGGTAGAAAAGTGATTCAAGAATAGAATTAGATTGACTTCAGAAAAGAAAAGAAGAGATATTTATTACATAGCTAAATATTTGGATTAAGATTCAAAACCACTAAATAACCTACTCTAAAAATAAAGTCTTTTTGTATATCAGACACATAGCAAGTGACTGATTTTCCCACTGACAATTTCATGGTAGTGAAACTGATATGTCAGTGGATAGAAACATTTTTCCATGATCCTGGAAATGTATTGCCAAGTTGCTTATTCAAAAGTGTGGCCAATTAACATTGCCACGGTCATCACATCCTTGCTAGATTTAAATGATACATTATTGTTGTTGCTTGGTTTATCTTTTATGTTTTAATCCACTGTGAAAAAAAAAAACAGTACCTTATATTTTTTACACTTATTTACTTCAAAACTAGTGAAGTGAAACTATTGTCCTTGTATTTCTCTTGTTAAATTATTTTGTCTTTTTTTCATTTACCTTTGAATCTTTTCAATATATGCCATTATTACATTTTCATTAAAGATATCAGATGGAATTCTAGTATTTTTAAAATGACAAGATGTTGCTACTTTTCTCTCTTACAGTAACTAAATCCTAAATTAGAAGACATAAGAATGAAATTTGGAAAACACTATAAAATTATACTGTCATATTTACATTTAGATAATTCAATATTTTAAAGGAAGGAAATATTTACTCATTCTTCCATTACATTCAGTCAAAAAGTAAAGTAGCATGTTCCATGTATACTGGAGTTTTATAGTTACTTTTCAAAAAGTGTAATACAGCTGCAATTGCAACACATGGGAATCAGTTTTCTAGTCTTTATTTTTGTTTTTACTTTGTAAAACTGCAATATTTCATTTACTTACTTTTAAATGTTTGACTCTATATCACTCAATTAAAGGGGAACAAAAAGACATATTGATCTGAGATAAATGGTCATACTTAAGGAAAAAGCTTTTTATCAGTTCAAGAATTAAACAAAATTATTAAATTACATAAGTTTCTGTTTAATTACGATCTCTTAAAATACAAATGCTTTATTAATTTTCTGTGTTTACTTATATGAGGAATTATATTTAACTTATATTTTGAGAACTATAAATAACACAATCTTAATAAATTGGAAAATCACCATCATTGCTTTTTAGCTTAAAACTTTTACAAGTAACGGAATTGTAAAGAACATTGTAACTGTTCCAGAAAAAAATGAATTTTTCATTTTTTTTTCTTTAGAGAATAAGAGAGAGGGGGGAAATACTCCACAGCCAACCATTATAGCACGGATAATCCTGAAGGTTTGGGTAATCACAACTATGATTTCCTATTTTGATATTCATGGTGATCACATCACCTATAAAAAAGACTAAAGAAAGAAAGACATTTTGTTGAGGTCCCTTTATTACCAGATACTATATTCCACATTTAATCTATATTGTCTCATTTAAGTCTTCCAACAGTAATAAGGGAGAAGTATTATCTTCATCTTGTAACCTAGGAAATTGTTGTTTAAAGTGGTTAAACAAATTCCGCAAATACAGCAAGGGAATGAAAGCTGCAATTTAGTTCTGCCCTTTATATAGTCACTAAATCACTTCTTCAGCTTTTTCTTCTCTATGTAAAATAAACCAGTTTCTTCAATCATTCCTTGATGGATAAAACAATCAAACATAATTAATCCTACCCTACGTATCCTCTCTAAATTCTTCTTCTTCTTCTTTTTTTTTTTTTTATTTTATGAGTAGGCTCCATACCCTGTGAGATCAAGACCTGAGCTGAGATCAAGAGTTGGATGCTTAACCAGCTCAGACACCTAAGCACCCCTATATTCTTTTTTTATTTTCCATTTTTGGAATACCAAAATAAAACTTTTCAAAATTCTAAAATAGCGCTGAACATGTTTAAAATGTTAGATAGTGACAAAGAAAATTTGGCCACTTACAGCTTTAACAGGAACTCTAGATACCTAATTCTACTTTGGGGATCAGGATATTGGAATTAAGAGTAAGAATGGAGGAAAGAAATTTGTGTCTATATTACATATCATTCTTGATTAAGAACTATTAGAAACAGAAAAGGGTCATCAACAAGATATTTTACTCTAACTACATAATAGTAGTTATGGCCACAAAGGGATGTTAATAAAAATAGATTTTCTTTAAAAGCAGTATACCTCTGGGACAGAAGCTATTTCCTCACAGTTTTAACAGGAACTGAGACCATTATAAAGCATTAGAAGGTTGGGTTTTGGTACATTAAACAAGCAACTGGATTCACTTATTTTCAGAGGTTTCATTAACCTGTTAATGTTTATTCATGCCAATTCTCAAGAGACCAAAAATAGCAATAATTCTACTGAGCCTGATATTCTTCAAGCAGCACGAACACCTTCACTTGTAAGAAGTAGATAGAAAGTTTCTCTGCCCAGTTTCAAACCACCAATGTCATGTTTTCCCCCAATCATCTCTCTCTTTAGTCCTAGTTTACTCACTTATTTAATCTCTCTCTCTCTTTCCCTCTTCCCTAATTTTAAATTAATTTTTTATAAAAACTTTTTTTGGAAAATTTGCATAACAATAACTGAATACTTATAATGTCAGAGGGGCTATGCTAAATCCTGCATGTATCTTTTCATACTCACAAAACCACATGACACAGCCATTGCTTTCTCCCTGGACTTGTAATGGTTGAACAGCTTCTTTACTCTGTGAGTAGCAGAACTGAGCTTTGAACTCCAGAGCCTGCATACCTCATCACTAAATTACACTGCCTTGCCTTAAAATTATACCTATGGAAGCAACATTTCCAATTAAGTGATAAACAATTTCTTACAATGTTTATGGCAAAAAAAAAAGAATCCATTTTGCAGTGATTTCAGAAACCAGAAAACTTGTCATTAAATACTAGTGTGGTTTTGGGTTTTAGGCTTTTTTAGACAGTTTTTCAAATAAGACAAGTCAGAATTGAGTCACTAAGAAAATAATCTAACACTGAAATTGGAAGAAAAGAAAGGAAGTGATTAGTGAACGGCTTTGCAAATGTTAACTCTGCTGGCAAAAACTCTTATTTGGTGTGGTATCTCTGAATGTAACACTTGGCTCATAGAGGATGTGAGTTAAATGAATCATGTAAACAATAACTTTGAAAATTTGGACTAGATTTTCTTATATTTTAGACTCTAAGTTTTAGATCCTCAAAGGAAAAAAAAAACATAAACAACAAACAATGCTGTATTCATTTCATGCTTTGTTCAAATTCTTCATATTTGAAAATTTGTTTTAGAATTTCTTTCAGATCAATGAGAAATAAAATATGTCAGAATGTGTACTGATTCTAAAGCCTAAAAGTTGATTTATTAATAATGCTTATAGTTTACAGTAATAAAAATGTTAATGTTCTTTATATGAAATCATTAAAACTATACTGGAAACCGTACTAATTACACCTTACTACACCTTACCCATGACTGAGACCAATAACAGTTTCAAAGAACTAAAATTTTAAACATATGGACAATATTTGTATGTTTTGCCATCTGAAAAAAATTGTCATACAGTTGAAAAATGTGCTGTCTTCTCCCATCTACTGCCCTTTTCCCAGACTAGGTCTCAGTAGAATGAGAAAAACCAGATGGGACCATGATAGAGTATGTTTACTTGTATCTTGACTTTGGCATGCAAATTTCTGTTCTAAAGGAATGAGAAATGAACTGACCTCCAGATATTCTCATAAGAGAATTCCTCTAAGGATGACAGAGAGAGAGAGAGAGGAGACTTTGAATTCTGGGAGGGATACACTTTGACATTTTACTTTTCAATGTAATGTACTCAAATGCAAAATACTGCTACATTTAAATGCATAAAAATCAATTTCAGGGTAAAAGGTGTAAATGTTGCAATGGATTCATTCTGCTAGTTTAACAGATGATTCTTTACTCAGGCTGATATTTGTCTTTATGAATAATTGAATTTTATAACTCTTTAGCAGAGAAAAAGAGATATTTATCTATTTGAGGATTTTTATCGAAATGAATGTAAGTAGAATATAAGTTTAAGAGAAACACTATAAAAAAGTTTTTTAAAGATCTAGGAATTTATTTCTAAAGGTTATGTAATACAAAATTGGAAGGTGTATTTTCTCTGACAGTGTTTTTAATTCTGCTTGCTTATATTATATCTAATGTTTCACCAAATTAATATATAGTAATAATATCAGAAAAATAGATTTTAGAAGACAAATTATAAAAATAAAAAGAAGAGTTTCTTGTGGGAAAGAAATTGAAATTTGAAAAAATAGATGTGAAGGCAAAATAAAATTATAGTATAAATTAAAATGTAAAATATTTAATATGTAAATTAGAAATTAAAAAGGAAAATATAAAAATATTTTATATAACTTAGTTTTACAAAATAGACAGTATGAAAAACTACGAGTAAAATAAAAATAGAAAATGAGAAAATGTAGAGAACTTTTTCATATACTCATTTTAGGTAAAATATATACTATAAAGTCTATTATGCTATAAAATGTTACTGTAATATAATGCTAAATAGGAATTTTCCCACAGCCAGAAAGTCCAACAAAGGGTCAACTGGAACTGGCTAGGAATGTACTCCTAACTCACAAACCTTAACATCTGGGGCTAGCTATCTCAAAAATTGGATAATCAGGATTTACCAGTTTCAATACCCCCTAGTCATCACAGCAGTAATGAGTGATGAAAGAGAGATGAACGAGAATGGTTTTCTAGGGTGATGTGAAATGAGGCAGTCAAAAGAATCCTTTGTAAATATAATACTAAATATCCTTAAAATGTTCCCTAAGCTGTATTAAATCAGATCTATTCCCTCTTCTAAAACATTGCTGAGCTCTTGGGTCCACAGACAGTTTAATGCTGCCCACGCAAGAAAGAATGACCAAAATAGTGGGAGGTGCTGAGGCAAGAAACTAATGCATAACCTGCCTTCCTATTCCTTGATGAAGCAAGGATATGCGATTTCCTTGGATGGCATGTATATATATGTCTCCTGAACTTAAGCAGATCTGCTAATACACACTCAAGCAAGTTACCACAAGGAAAAGCCACCTTAACAAGCAGTCATTTTCTAAGTTCTTATTTAAATTTCAGTTAGTTAACATCAGTATAACCTTAGTTTCCGGTGTACAATATAGTTATTCCACTTAACAAGCAGTCTTTTGAGGGTTTAGTGAAGAACAGATATAAAAAAAAAAAAAAAAATTGAGGGCCTCCTGGGTGACTCAGTGAAGCATCTGCCTTCAGCTCAGGTCAGGAACTTGGGATCAGGGGATGAAGTTGGACTCCCTGCAAAGCGGGAGTCTGCTTCTCCCTCTCTATATGCCCCTTCCTCTGCATGAAATCTCTCTCTCTTTCTCAAATAAATAAAATCTTAAAAAAAATGAAGCTGGCGGCGCCTGGGTGGCTCAGTTGGTTAAGCGACTGCCTTCAGCTCAGGTCATGATCCCGGAGACCCAGGATCGAGTCCCACTTCAGGCTCCCTGCTTGGCGGGAAGCCTGCTTCTCCGTCTCTCACTCCCCTTGCTTGTGTTCCCTCTCCGGCTGTGTTTCTCTCTGTCAAATAAATAAAATCTTAAAAAAAAAAAAAAAATGAACTGAATCTTGACCTGCCTCTTCAGTGATCCAAGAAATGGGACACCAATGACATAACTCTCAGAGGAAAGCACGGAGCACATAGGACAAGCACTAGCCCTGAAAGGCCAGCTACACAGAGGATGTCTACGGTGAGGAATCAGCCTAAGTAGCAGCAACAACCAACAAAAAGAAGACTGCAATCTCATTGAGTCCTGTAAAAACTCATTTGTCTGCTCCTAACATATCACAGATGGAGCTGATATCTACAAGTGGGAGAGAAAAGGGGTGTCTGGAAGCCAACCCACACCCCAGTGCTCTCAAAGCATAAAAGCTGTCAGCACAGATGGTATGTACAGAAAAGCTTTGATTGGAAATTGAGATTGACATTTTAAAATGAATAAGTAATAGAATAAACTAATAACCCAAGTGTCTGAAAAGTTATGGTATTGTCTAAAAGAGAGTCAAGGAAGGGCCCCCAAGTGAGGAAAAAAGGGGAGAAGTTCCATTATAACACAGCTAGGAGCAATTACTGGAAAACAGTAAAACAATATCATATTTAAGTAATGATAGATTGTAAGTTTTCAATAAACTAGTTACTCTATTAAATGGTACACTTAGAATTAATATAATTGTGTTCTATCTTGCTGGATAACAGTAATGATCATCAAGCTCACGTGTATCTCTGAAAAATGGCACAATAAATGTATTGTTCAAGTGTGGAGCACACCCATAAATAATTATGCTGCCCCATAAATTGGAGTGCTGGAAAAATGCATTAATTCTGCAAATGGTTTTTTGATGCCTTATATGTGCCAAGCAAAATTCTAGTTATAGTGATCTTAGTGATGCGTGAACAGAGACAGACATATCCCTGTTCCTCTACTGTTGTATTACCCTGGAGATAAACCATAGTCAAGAAGGAGCTCTCTGAAGAAGTGATACTAGAAATAAGATCCAAATAAAAAGTCATCAGCCATGTTATGTTATAAATGATATGGGAAGGGGAAAAGGTGTTATAATCTGAGTTGTGTCCTCCAAAATTCTTAAGTTGAAAGCTCTAACCCACAATGTGACTGTATTTGGAAACGGAGCCTTCAAGAAGGTTACTAAGAGGAAGTGAAGTCATAAGGGCAGGCCCCTTAATAAAATAATACTGAAGTACCTATAAAAGGAGGAAGAGACAATAGGAGTGTATATGCACAGAGGAAAGGCCATGTGATGACACAGCAAGAAAATAGCCATCTGCAAGCCAGGAAGAGATGTCTCACCAGAAACCAGTTCTTTCAGCAATCTGATCTTGGACTTTTCATGCTCTAAACCTATGAGAAAATAAATGCTTGTGTAAGCCACCTATTCTGTGGTCTTTTGTCATGGAAGGCCTAGAAGAATGATATAGAAAAGGAGATACTTAAGACAGATAAAACAAATAATGCAAAGGCCCTAAAAAAGAAGCTGCGGGGGGAGTTCTACAAATCAAGTCATGTGAGTAGGAATCTACTCACATGAAATCTACTCACATGAAATATGGCAAATGTAGGAGATGAAGTTGCAGAAGCAGGCAGGAGGCTGGATCATGGGGGCAGGGAAGGACTACCAGACCAGAACAACGAACTGGAATTTTATTTTAAAGATACCATAAAGCTAATGAAAGATAAAAGATTAGACCTGCTGCTCCTAGGAGAATGGATGTTGGAGTTCAAACATAGAACTGTTAGGCTATTCCAGTCCAAATTTGACCTATGAAGTTTTACAGTGATAAGGAGGCAGGAAGAGATTTGGGATAAATTTTGAAGGTAGGAACTACGGAACTTGCTGATGAATTAATGAGAAAAAAATGTCAGTTTCCTGGTTTTGCTCATTCTGGCTCCAAATTTACTCATTCTACTAGTCAAACAGCAACCACAAGATTTAGGGGTCTGTACCAAAAGTTATTTATAGTTTGCAATTCATCAAAATAAAGAAACATTTTGTTGACAATGATTTTTTTAAAAGATTTTATTTATTTATTTGACAGAGAGAAATACAGCTAGAGAGGGAACACAAGCAAGGGGAGTGAGAGAGGTAGAAATAGGCTTCCCACCGAGCAGGGAACCTGATGCGGGGTTCAATCCTGGGACTCCAGGATCATGACCTGAGCCGAAGGCAGACACTTAATGACTGAGCCACCCAGGCGCCTCTGTTGACAATGATTTAACCACAAACTTGTATAAAGATCATATTCAAATTACACAAATACATTTACCCCAAAGATACAGATGTAGTGAAAAGAAGGGCCATATGTACCCCAATGTTCATCGCAGCAATGGCCACAATCGCCAAACTGTGGAAAGAGCCAAGGTGCCCTTCAACAGATGAATGGAAAAAGAAGATGTGGTATATATATACAATGGAATACTACGCCTCCATCAGAAAGGATGAATATCCAACTTTTGTAGCAACATGGACTGGATTGGAAGAGATTATGCTGAGTGAAATAAGCCAAGTAGAGAAAGTCAAGTATCACATGGTTTTGCTTACTTGTGGTGCATAAGGGGTAATATAGAGGACAGTAGGAGAGGGAAAGGAAATGGGAAGTAGGGTAATTCATGAAGAGAAACGAAACAGCAGAAACTTTGGACACAGAAACAAACTGAGGGACTTGGAGGGAGGGGGTGGGGGGATGGGAGAGCCTGGTAGTACGTACTGAGGGCACCTATTGCATGGAGCACTGGGTGTGGGGAATGGGCAATGAATCTTGGAACACTGAAAAAAAATAAAAATAAAATTAAAATTAAAAAAAAATTAGAGAAAATAAACCATAAAGTTGAGTCTTAATACTTTCATCAGATCTCCTTCAGCAAGTAACTTCTTATCCACAGGATTAGAAGTTACTATACTAGTGTTATCTCTCTTTGTTAATCTCTTTGTGAAACCTGTCCTATAGACTGCACAGAGATTTTACTCCATACGCCTAGATAATAGATTATGTATTTCTCACTTCAGGACCCAAAGGCTGATCACAATAATATAATTCTTTAGTTTCTATCCTTGTTAGCATTGACAGTTTTGTCTCTCCATCCTGCATTTCCAGGACCTTTTATCCAAGAGCAGTAATTCAATTTGCCACACTAATATTCATATATCACATCTGTATTCACCCTTCTCTAATTACACAGATTTTTAAAAAGCATATGAATAACTGGGGCCTAGGCATGGCTCAGGCAGTTAAGCATCCAACTCTTGATTTTGGTTCAGGTCATAATCTTAGGGTTATGCAATTAAGCCCTATGGCATGCTCTATGCTCAGTGAGGAGTCTGCTGGAGATATTCCTCCTTCTGTCCCTCCCCCTACTCACAAGCATGTGTACTCTCTCTCAAATAAATCTTTAAAAGAGTGTATAACTTATAATGATAGACACACTTATTACAAAAATGAAAATGTAATAAATATCTATATTTATACACAAATATGTATTTATATACATATAAATGTATATACATATTTACATATATGCACATATATATAACTGGAGAAGAGACTGATGAAAAAAGACAAAACTAAGATTTTCAGCGGAACACCTTGAGTACTTAGTTGAGTGATGATCAACACATGTATACAAGGAAATAGCATCCATATGCAAATGGCTTCACTAGTCTACCAAATATTTAAAAAATAAATAATACCTATTCTGAACAAAAACTTTGAAAATATTGGAAAGTAGGAAATACCCACCAATGCATTCTATAAATTCAATATTACTATGATACCCAAACCAGACAGAAATAGAAAAAGAAACGACAATTACAAGTCAATAACCCTAAGGTACATGGATGTAAAAACTTTAAAACATTTTAGGAAATGAAAGCCAACCATATTTATAAAAGATATTAAATAAAGACAGAGGGATTTTGTCCTGGAAATGGAATTAACATCATTTTTTTTAAGATGGTAAATCTGTATTTTTGATTGAAGTGCAATCGGCATATAACATTAGTTTCAGGTGTATGGCAAAATGATTCAACACTTGTATACATTGGGAAATGTCCACTACAGCAAGACAGTTACCATTTGCCACCATACAGTTAACATATATTTTTCCTTGTGATGGTAATATTTATGATTTATTTTCTTAGTATCTTTCAAATTTGCAATACAATATCAATGACTATAATCACCATGCTGTACACCATATCCTTGTGACTTATTAATAACTTGCAAATTGTGTCTCTTAATCCCCTTCACCCATTTCACCCCCTCAATAGCTTCTCTCCCACTTAGTAATCACCCATCTGTTCTCTGTATCTATGTTTGGGTTTGTTCATTTGTTTTTTAGATACCACATGTAAGAGAATTTATAGTATCTTTCTCTGTCTGGCTTATTTCACATAGATTAATATTCCCATGGTCCATTCATGTTGCCACAAAAAGCAAGGTTTCATTTTTTTATGGTTGGGTACTGTTTCATTGGATACATGTACCACATCTTCTTTAATGGACCTTTAGGTTGTTTCTATATCATGGCTACTATAAATAATGCTGCAATGAACACAGGGGTACATATTTCTTTTCAAATTAGCATTTTCATTTTCTTCAGATAATCATCTAGAAATGGAACTGCTGGATCATAAGTAGTTGTATTTTAAGTTTTTTGAGGAAATTTCACATTGTTGCCCATACTGGGCCAATGAAAATTTTCACAAACAGGGCAGAAGAGTTCCCTAAACTCCACATTCTCAGCAACATTTGTTACTTCTTGTTCTTTTGATAAAAGCCATTCTAAAAGGGAAGAGGAAATATCTCATTGTGATTTTGGTTTGCACTTCCCTAATGATTAGTGATGTTGAGCATCTTTTCATCTGCATGTTGGTCATCTGTACGTCTTCTTTGAAAAAATGTCTATTTTCAGATCATCTGCCCATTTTAAAAATAAGATTGTTTGGTATTATTGAGTTCATGATTTCCTTTCATTTTGGATATTAACCCATTCCTGGATGCATATTTTGCAAGTATCTCCTCCCATTTAGTAGGCTGCCTTTTCTTTCTGTTGATGGTTTCCTTCAGTATGCACTTTTTAGTTTTTAATATAGTTCTAATGGTTTATTTATGCTTTTGTTATCATTGCCTTTGGAGGAAGATCTGAAATAAATATCATTAAGAACAATATCAAGGAGCTTACTGCATATGTGTTCTTCTAGTTTTATGGTTTCAGGTCTTACATTCACATCTTTAAATCATGTTAAGCTAATTTTTGTGTATGGTGTTAGATAGCTATCCAGTTTCATTTTTCTGTATGTGGTTGTCCAGGTTTCCCAATACCACTTATTGAAGCTACTGTCCTTTCCCCATCCCCATACACTCTTACCACTACTGTAAAAATTAATCGACAATATATGGATGTGTTTATTTCTGGGGTCTCTACTCTGTCTCATTCATTTATGTGTTCACTTTTAGCCAGTATCACACCGTTTTAATTACTATAGCTTACCAATGTATTTTGAAATCAGGGAGTATAATGTCTCCAGATTTGTTCTTTCTCAAATTTCCTTGGCTCTCTGGGGTCTTTCACAAAAGAATCCCATACAAATTTTAAGGTTGTTTGCTCTCATTTCATAAAAATTGCTTTTAAAATTTTGATATTGCATTATCGAAGAGATTGCATTGAATCTGTAAGTTTTCTAGGTAATATGGATATTTAAACAATATTATTTCTTACCCATGAGATGGAATATTTTTCCATTTATTTGAGTCTTCCTCAATTTCTTCCAATGATGTCTTATACTTTTCAGTGTACAGATCTTTCACCTATTTGGAGAAATTTGTTCCTAGTTAATTTTTGGAAATAATTGGAAACTAAGTTGTTTTACTAATTTCTCTTTCTGATAGTTCATTGTTAGGGTATAAAAATGAAACAGATCTTTGTATATTGATTTTGTATTCTGCAACTTCACTTAATTCACTGATTAGTTTTAACAGTTTTTGGTGGTCTTTTGGGTTTTCTAAATATACAATCATGTAATCTACAAAAGTGAGTTTTACTTTTTCCTTTCCAATTTAGATGCCTTTTATTTCTTTCTTATGCTTAATTGCTTTGGTCAGAACTTCCAATACTATGTTGAATAAACATGGTAAGAAGGGGCATCCTTTTCTTATTCCTAATCTTAAAAAAAAAGGTTTCGATTTTTCACTGTTGAGTATGGTGTTAGTTATGGGCTTGTAATATATGGTTTCTCTTATACTGAGGTTCATTCTCTCTACACCTATTTTTTTCAGAGTTTTTTAAAAAAGATTTTATTTATTTAGTTGACAGAGAAAGAGATCACAAGTTGGTAGAGAGGCAGGCAGAGAGAGGAGGAAGCAGACTCCCTGCTGAGCAGAGAGTGGATGCGATGGGGGGGGGGGGCTTGTTCAGAGTTTTCACCATAAATGGCTGTTGAATTTTGTCAAATGCTTTTTCTGAATTTATTGAGAAAACTATGGCTTTTATCTCTCATTTTGTTGATGTGGTATATCATGTTGACTGATTCGCAAATGTTGAACCATCCTTATCATGTTGGAAGATCCTCTTAATATATTTCTGAATTCAGTTTGCTAATATTTTATTAAGATATTTTATATCTATGTTCACCAGGAGTATTAGCCTATAATTTTCTTTCTTTGGGATGTCCTTGTCTGGCTTTATTATCAAGGAAAGCTGGCCTTATAAAATAAGTTTGGGAGTGTTCCCATCTTTTCAATGTTTTTACAAGAGTTTGAGAAGAATAGGTATTAAATCTTAGAATGTTTGGTAGAATTCACCAGTGAAGCTGTCTTGTCCTGGACTTTTGTTTGTTGTGATGTTTTTGATTGCTGATTCAATTGCCTTAACTAGTAATTATTCTATTTAGATTTACCTTTTCTTCATGATTCAATCTTGGAAGATCGTGCATTTCTAGGAATTTACTCATTTCTTCAAGTTCTTGAAGTTGTTGGCAAATAATTTTTCATGCTAGTCTCTTACAATCCTTTGTATTCCTGTGATATCAGTTGCAACTTTTCCTTCATTTCTGGTTTTATTTGGCCTTTCTTTCTTTCTTTCTTTCTTTCTTTCTTTCTTTCTTTCTTTCTTTCTTTCTTTCTCTATCTCTCTCTTTCTCTCTCCCTCTCTTTCTTTCCCTATCTTCACCCCTCCTTTTCTCTCTTCTCTTTTCCTTCCTTCTTTTCCTTCCTGGCTAAAGGTCTGTCAAGTTTGTTTATCTTTTCAGAGAATAAGCTCTTAGGTTCATTGATACTTTCTACTTTTTATTTCAGTCTCTATTTCATTTATTTCCACCTTTATCTTCATTATTTCCTTCCTTTTACCAACTTTGAGCTTCATTTGTTCTTTTTCTACTTTCTTTAGGTGTAAGGTTATCTTTTTTTAATTTTTAAGACTTTATTTATTTGAGAGACATAGAATGAAAGAGAGAAAGCATGAGAGGAGGGAGAGTCAGAAGGAGCAGCAGACTGCCTGCTGAGCAGAATCTGATGGGGACTTAACCCTGTGCCTCCTGGATCATGACCTGAGCAGAAGGTAGGCACTTAACCACCCAAGAGACCCAGGTGCCAGGTGTAAGTTTCCTTGTGTTTTGAGGTGGGTCTCTATTGCAATAAACTTCCCTCTTACAATTACCTTTGCTGTATCCCATAGATTCTGGCATGCTGTATTTCATTTTCATTTGCTCAAGGCATTTCTGCTTTAATTTCTTTGTTGATCCATTGATTGTTCAGCAGCATATTGTTTAATCTCCACATATTTGTAAGCTTTCCAGTTTTCTTCTTGTGATTGATTTCTAGCTTCATAACATTGTTGGAACAGATGCTGAATACAATTTTAATCTTCTTAAATTTATTGAGACTTGATTTATGAAGTAACATATGATCTATCCTAGAGAAAGTTCCATGTGCTCTTGAAAAGAAGGGGTTTCTACTATTTTTAAATAAATGTTCTGTATATATTTATTAAGTTCCTTATTATATTTTATTGCTGTCAATTTCTCCCTGTAGGTCTGTTAATATTGCTTTCTATATTTGGGTGTTCTTATGTTGGCATATAAATATTTGCAATTGCCATAATTTCTTGTTGGATTAACATATTTTCCGACCACAATATTTTGAAACTAGAACTCAACCACAAGAGGAAAGTTGGAAAGAGCTCAGATACATGGAGGCTAAAGAGCATCCTACTAAAGAATGAATGGGTCAATCAGGAAATTAAAGAAGAATTTTAAAAAATCATGGAAACAAATGAAAATGAACACACAACTGTTCACAGTCTTTGGGATGCAGCAAAGGTGGTCCTGAGAGGAAAATATACAGCAATACAAACCTTTCTCAAGAAACAAGAAATGTCTCAAATATACAACCTAACCCTACATCTCAGGAGCCAGAGAAAGAACAGCAAATAAAGCCTAAACTCAGCAGGAGAAGAGTAATAATAAAGATCAGAGTAGAAATCAATGAAATAGAAATCAAAAGAATAGCAGAACAGATAAATGACTGAGAGCTGGTTTCTTTGAAAGAATTAATAAGATTGATAAATCCTTGGCCAGAGTTATCAAAAATAAAAGAGAAAGAACCCAAATTAATAAAATCATGAATGAAAGGGGAGAGATCACAATCAACACCAAAGAAATACAAACAATTATAAAAACATATCTTTAGCAACTATATGCCAGTGAATTTGACAATCTGGAAGAAATGGATGCATTCCTAGAGACATATAAACTACTAAAACTGAACCAGGAAGGAATAGAAAACCCGCATTCTAAGAGATTGAAGGAGTCATCAAAAATCTCCCAACAAACAAGAGCCCAGGGCGAAATGTCTTCTCAGAGAAATCCTACCAAACATTTGAAGAAGAATTACTACCTATTCTCCTGAAACTGTTCCAAAAACCAGAAATGGAAGAAAAACTTCCAAACTCATTTTACGAGGCCAGCATTACCTTGATCCCCAAACCAGACAAAGACCCCATCAAAAAAGAATTACAGACCAATATCCCTGATGAACATGGATGCAAAAATTCTCACCAAAATACTGGCAAATAGGATTCAACAGTACATTAAAAGGATTATTTACCACCACCAAGTGGGATTTATTATTGGGCTGCAAGGTTGGTTCAACATCTTCAAATCAGTCAATGTGATACAACACATTAATAAAAGAAAGAACAAAAACCATATGAAAAATCATTTGTCGAAGTGATCAAAACTCATCATAGTGTAGGGATAGAATGTACATACCTCAATATCATTGAAGCCATCTATGAAAAACCCACAGCATTCTTAATGGAAAAATACTGAGAGCCTTTCCCCTAAGCTTAGGAACACAGCAGGGCTGTCCACTATCACCACAGCTATTCAACATAGCACTAGAAGTCCTAGCCTTAGGAATAAGACAACAAAAAGAATAAAAGGCCTCAGAATCAGCAAAGAAGAAGTCAAACTCTCAACCTTTGCAGATGATATGATACTTTATGTGGAAAACCCAAAAGATTCCACCCCCAAAATCCTAGAACTCATACAGGGATTCATTGAAGTGTCAGGATATAAAATCAATGCAGAGAAATAAGTTGCATTTCTATACACCAACAGCAAGACAGAATAAAGAGAAATTAAGAAGTTAATCCCATTTATAATTGTACCCAGGAATAAATCTAAGCAAAGAGGCAAAGAATATGTACTCAGAAAACTATGGAGTACTCATGAAAGAAATTGAAGAAGATACAAAGAAATGGAAAAATGTCCCATGTTCATGGACTGGAAGAACAAATATTGTGAAAATGTCTATGCTATCTAGAGCAATTTACACATTTAATGCAATACCTATCAAAACATCACCAATTTTTTCAAAGAATGGAACAAATAATCCTAAAATTTATATGGAACTAGAAAAGATAGCCAGAGGAATGTTGAAAAAGAAAACCAAAGTTGGTGGCATCACAATTCAAGACTTCAAGCTCTACTGCAAAGCTGTAATCATCAAGACACTATGGTACTGGCACAAAAACAGACACATAGATCAATGGAACAGAATAGAGAGCCCAGAAATAGACCTTCAACTCTCTGGTCAACTAATTTTGACAAAGCAATGGAAAAAAAAAGACAGTCTCTTCAACAAAGGGTGTTGGGAAAATTGGACAGCCACATGCAGAAGAATGAAACTGGACCATTTTCTTATACCACACACAAAAGTAGACACAAAATGGATAAAAGACCTTACTATGAGAGAGGAATCCATCAAAATCTTTGAGGAGAACACAGACAGCAACCTCTTCAACCTCAACTGCAACAACTTCTTACTAGGAACATCACCAAAGGCAAGGGAAGGAAGGGCAAAAAAGAACTACTGGGATTTCTTCAAGATCAAAAGCTTTTGCATGACAAAGGAAACAGTCAACAAAACCAAAAGACAACTGACAGAATGGGAGAAGATATTTGCAAATGACATATCAGATAAACAGCTAGTATCCAAAAGCTATAAAGAACTTATCAAACTTAACACCAAAAGAACAAATAATTTCCAAGCAATAAATGGGCAGAAGACATGAACAGACATTTCTGCAAAGAAGTCATCCAAATGGCCAATAGACACATGAAAAAGTGCTCAACATCACTTAGCATCATGAAAATACAAATCAAAACCACAGTGAGATACCACCTGACACCAGCCAGAATGACTAAAATGAACCAATCAGGAAACAACAGGTGTTGGGGAGGATGCAGAGAAAGGGGAACCCTCCTACACTGTTGGTGAGAATGCAAGCTGGTGCAGCGACTCTGGAAAACAGTATGGAGGCTCCTCAAAAAGTTGAAAATAGAGCTACTCTATGACCCAGAAATTGCATTACTGGTTATTTACCCTAAAGACCCAAATGTAATGATCTGAAGGGGCATGTGCAGCAAAATGTTTATAGCACCAATGTCTACAATAGCCAAACTATGGAAAGAACCTAGATGTCTATCAACAGATGAATGGATTAAGAAGACGTGGTGTATATATATATACAGTGGACTACTATGGAGTCATCAAAAAAACCAAAATCTTGCCAATTGCAATGATGTGAATGGAATTAGAGGCTATTATGCTAAGTGAAATAAGTCAATCAAAGACAATTATGACCTTACTGATATGATGAATTTGAGAAACAAGACAGAGTATCATAGGGCAAGGCAGGGAACAATGAAACAAGATGAAACCAGAGAGGGAGACAAACTATAAGAAACTCTTAATCTCAGCAAACAAAGGGAGGAGGGTGGAATGGGGTGGCTGGGTGATGTGTGATGGTGAATGCTGTGAATTGTGTAAGACTGATGAATCACATACCTGTACCCCTAAAACAAGCAATACATTATATGTTAATAAAAAAATGTTTTCTGCACATGAAGAATGAGATAATACTGATATATAATTTTAAAGCACACAACTAAAATTAACCTTAATTTATTATAATTATCCTTCTTTTTTCTTCAGTATTTGTGGATCTACATTATTTCTTCTCAATTCACCGTGTTTGTTGTGTGAACTGTCACATATGGGGAACTTCTTAGAAAACCAAAACCTACAATAAGCTGCTTACTAAGACTCAGTTTCCAGTGTTTATTTGATTCACCACTTTGGGATTTTTCTTCTGTATTTTAAGATTAAGCTGCTGTTTTTATTTTCACAAGAATAGATAAACTGAAAGATAGCAAGTAGTGAAAATCACGAAGGAAAAAAAAAGCAATAACTGAAGCCATTCTGAAATGCAATGTAAAAGGACTGTTTTTTCAAATTTTTTTTCTCTTAACTGAAAAATGCCACTTCTGACAAAACAGTGAAAATTTTCTGTTTCTAATTAAAAAAAAATCACCTGTTTCTGTGAGCCAAATAAGCTCAGTAATACTCTCAGTAGACCAGGGCCTCTCAAGGTATTTACAGAATTGCACCTTTTGGATGTGGGACCATGTTCTCCAGCACCATCTTTGCTAGCAGTGTCCACTCCTCTCTCTGGCCCCTTCCATTTTACATGTGGTTGTTTTAACTTACCCCTTTTGATTATCATCATGAGCTCACAGCTGTTCACATACACAACTTATTTTAATTAATTATATACATATATAATTAAATATATGTATTTATTTTTATCATTATAATTGTTACAACTTGGAGATGGGAAAAGCTTGAAGGACATTTTTGTCCTTAAAACACTTATATACTTTTACTCTAAAATTTTGGCATTTTTATTTTGGCACCTTTATTTTGGCATTAAAATGGTTCAGACAGGATTTGATGGTCCTCCTATATTAAGAAATGAAATAGGGGGCGCCTGGGTGGCTCAGTTGGTTAAGCGACTGCCTTTGGCTCAGGTCATGATCCCAGAGACCCGGGATCGAGTCCCACATTGGGCTCCCTGCTCAGCAGGAAGCCTGCTTCTCCCTCTCTCACTCCCCCTGCTTGTGTTCCCTCTCTGGCTGTGTTTCTCTCTGTCAAATGAATAAAATATTAAAAAAAAAATAAATGAAATAGGGGTGTCTGGGTGGCTCAGTCATTGAGTATCTGCCTTCGGCTCAGGTCATGATCCCAGAGTCCCAGGATCGAGACACATATGGGGCTCCTTGCTTGGTGTGGGGGGGTCTGCTTCTCCCTCTCTCACTCCCCCCTGCTTGTGTTCCCTCTCTGGCTGTGTTTCTCTTTGTCAAATAAATAAAATCTAAAAAAAAAAAAAAGAAAAGAGAAGAAATTAAATTAGCTGTAGTCCAAGCCCTCCCAAATATTTTGGGAAAGAATACAGATGTATGTAATGTTTTGGGGAAAATGTTCCACTGATATTTTTTTAGAATTTCTTTAGTAACAGAGCTGGAAAAATTATTTTGAGTTTTTATATTTGCACTAATATTTGCCATTTAACAAATATCACCCTTGCTTTTCTTACAATATGAATTTTCATAAGTAGTAAGCCTTTCTTCTACAATACTTTTAATGTTTTATGATTTTTTTTTATCTCCTAACTTTTTTTAACTTTTTTAAAAAGATTTATTTATTTATTTACTTATTTGACAGATAGAGAGATATCACAAGTAGGCAGAGAGGCAGGCATAGAGAGGAGGAAGCAGGCTCTCTGCTCAGCAGGTGGGCCTCCATACCAGGACCCTGAGATCATGACCTGAGCTGAAGGCGAGGCTTAACCCTCTGAGCCAGCCAGGTACCCTTATCTCCTAACTTTAACTAAAGTTTCCTTGAAAAGGAGTTAAAATAACCAACAATGCCAATGACTTGGTAATTAATTTTTTTCTCCAATAATAAAACTTCTGTCAATAATCTTCAATTTTGATTTACTTATCCTCGGAGACTTCATTAGACCTACTAATGAACTAGACATTATTTTAATTAAAATTAATAATTTAATCATGTTTATGAATATATTATGTAAAACAAACTTTGAATTGCTGGCCATGTGGGACTTCAGTCAAATTGTCCTAGCAAAATCAAGGCATTTTTCATGAAATACTACTACCCAATGGCCACCAGACAGTAAATAAATAAACATTCATTGTTATCACATTGAGAGGATTTCTCTCAAAAAAACATTACTATCTCCTTTATGAATTAGTATGTACTTTGATCATGACTTTGAAGTAATGTTCACTTAAAGATACATTTCAGATGCAATGTTAGATATTCTTCAATGTATCATTAATAGGCATAAGAATTGCATGATATGTTTTCCATTTAGCAGTCAGACCATTAAATTGTGTCAGTAGCACTAATAACTATAGTTCAAAGATCATAGTCCCTTTTTAAGAATGCCAGGTATACATACAAAAAAAGAATCTTAACAGAAAGTAGTGTATTAAACAATTTTTTCTCCATTTCTTCCTACTAAATTTTTGTGTATTTATTCTAGGACATTATTAAAAGAAGGGAGGAAGGTGAGGGGAGAGAAGTAGAAGGGAGGGAGGGAGAAAGAAAGGAAGGGAAGAGGTCTTCTATTTGAAGAGCAAGACTCTAGTCAAACAGTGAATAGCATGAGGTAGACTGACATTCCTCAGAAACACGATGATAATGCTCACCACGAAATACTGAAGATATATTTTAAGATTAAATGCCAAATGATTTTTCCAAATCCTTAGTCGTGATGAATTACAATGAATAACTAGAATATCTATCTATCTATATCTAGCTATATTAAAGCAAGAATGCATGACATAAATGTAATCAAAATGCTATAGAAAAGTTTAATTAGGTACATAGTATAAGAAATATCAAATATAAATGAACATAATGATAAAATATTCATTATGGAGTTTGTGTTGATTTCTTCAAAGACATAAGAGAGATGGGTAGGGAGTAGACAGAAGAAAGAGAAACATAAAAATAAATGAATGACAGAATATAGTAATAATAAATTTGCAAGGGGACTCTATTGAAGATATATATCCCAAAAAACTCATATGCATACATAAAGCATTGCACAAACACACTTTATTATTTAAAACTATTACTTTAGATGAAAACGAAGGTTTTTATTATACCCTAAACTGGTATAATTTATTGCATATTTTAGTATATTAGCATTTTAATTTTATCTTTGTAAAAAGACACTTCTTCAGAATTATCATAAATTGGGGAGGATTTTTCAATACTCACTCTAAATATATTTTATAATATAACAAGCAAATATATAAAAGTGTGAGCTCTTAGGTAAGTGTAAAACAACAGGTCCATTATTTAAACAGTATTGTATGGCAAGGTCTGCATGTACTGAGTGGCAGAGATCTCGGTAATTTACAGCAATTCACAGTTCTCACAATTAATAGGTATGCAATAAATGTTAAGTTATGGCCTACATTAATAAACACATATCCAACATTGCTGAAAGTTCAGCAGAATCTGAAAGTAGGGAGAAAAAATGGGAACCTATTGGAAATTGCATCTTATGGTTCACATAAAATCTGTTTTCTTATAATTTCTAAGTAAAAGACAATCTGAATCTTATTTATCATTTGTTCCTGCCTATTATTTAACACAAAGGATATAAGCTATCAGCTCACTAATTTTTTTTAAGATTTTATTTATGTATCTGATAGAGAGAGAGAGAGAGAGATCACAAGTAGGCAGAGAGGCAGGCAGAGAGAGAGGAGAAAGCAGGCTCCCTGCCAAGCAGAGAGCCTGATGTGGGCCTCGATCCCAGGACCCTGAGATCATGACCTGAGCCAAAGGCAGAGGCTTTAACCCCCTGAGCCACGCAGGCACCCTTGCTAATTTTTAACAAACACATTTTCAGTGTCTAGTACAGCAACTAGTCAAGATATTGCTGAGTAAGATTAACAAACTAATATCAAAGAGAGTTCTTGAGAAAGGGCTTAAAAACAAGAAGTCAACAATGAAACATTCTTCAAATAAACACACACACACATGAACCCTACATTTTTTACTAACTGATCTTATCTCTCAGATATTTCTGGATTTTAATAAAAATCGAACTCTCTTTCCCAAGGTAGATCAATATGAAATCCCCTATGAATGCTCTTGAAATTATATTCCTTGACATAGATGCTTCAAAAATTATTGAATAAAAAGATGGCTAACTTTGGAGGAAAACAGTTCTACTAGAGCTTTTAGTCTATGTTTAATTGCAAAAAAATGTTATATTTTAATAATTAGCTCAATATGAAGCACCTTCTCCCCTGTGGCCAACCTAGTCATCCTTAAGCTTTAACAAGCACCCCTAGCCTGTGTGATTGATTAACTAATCATTTTTTGTGTATCTACAGACTACATTCTTTCCTAGAAAGAACAGAGCACCTCTGCACAATCCCCAGGCACTAAGGAACCAGACCCCTTGCATGACCTCCAAGCAATTTCTGTAGTTGGCACAATCCAGTTTGTACATAATTAAGAGATATTACAGACAACTGTACTCCCTTTATTGATTAACTACTCTAAACTCCTTTAAAAAAAAACCCGTAGGCCAGGAAGAAATCTCTATATTTGGGCTTTGGCCCTCTCTGTAGGTAGCCAACCTCCTGAATAAAACCCATAGTCCTTTCCAGTCAAAACCCTTCTCTTGAGCATTGGCCTTTCGAATGATGGGCAGCTGAACTTGGGTTTGGTAACAAAAAGAACAAGTTTGATAATTTTATTTATATTTCTCAGGAATAACACTAATCTGCCTATAGGAAAGAGGTTTGCAAACATTATCTGTAAAATATATATAATATAATATTAGGTTTTATATATATATTTATATAATATTTAAATATATATTTAAACCTAATATATATATAAACCTAATATATATATATTTACATAATATTTATATATTAGGTTTATACATATTAGGTTTATGGGCCATATGGTATTTGAAGCAACTACTCAACTCTGTTCTTATAGTTTAAAAGCAGTGACAGACAATATAAATGAACAGTCTTGGCTGCTCTCTAAAATATTTTATTTACAAAAATGGGCTAGGATGGCAAGCAGGCTGTAGTTTGCTAACTCCTGCTATAGGTTATTACATATACTGACAGAGTCCCTCCTTGACCAGACTTTTAGTTAGGCTCCTTTAAGGCCTCTGCTCAATTAGACCCAACTATAGGCTCTGTTTCTGTTCACACAGTCTAGTTTTAGCAAGAATCTTGCTAAGTCTTAAGTTTAGAGAGACTCCCTCAACCTCAATATTTGGCCATTTCCTTATTTCCTTATACCTGATCATGCTAATCTGCATTAGCAAGAATCCTACATATCAGTTCAGCTGGAATCATCCTTTACCTCTGATGTTTCTTCTTAGTAATTTTCCATCCACTGACCCTCAATCCTACTCCTTGGTTATAAATTTCCACTTTCCTTTGTTGAATTCATAGTTGAGGTCAATTCCTCTTCTCTACTATAAAACTCCTTTGTAGTAGTCCCCCTAAATAAAGTCTGCCTTATAGTTCTTTAACAAGTGTCTGATAAGTTTTTCTTCAACAATATCAAAAACAATATAAGATTTTCCTTTGATTGACCAAATTTCATATTTAAGACCTAGATGATGCCTTCTTAAAAAAGAAATGAAAAACAAAACAATTTTGGCTGTAAAGTCTCATTCTTTCATACTTTAGTAATGTTTCTATTTTGTCTTTTTTTAACATTCTTCAAAAACTACTGTTTCATCATAATTGTGAATTTCCATGAAAATCCTAATTTGTGTCTTACAAATCAACATCTTTTAATTGTAACTTTGCCTTAGGTTTATCTTATTGCAGCAAGAAATTCTCTGTGGGACTGCTATTCCCTTAGATTCCCTAAACTAAGGTTTATTGGAGGTTAATTATACTCATTCTAAAGAAAGATTACCTAGATTACCTCAACTGTTAAGGTAACTCTTTTGGGGCTTAGTAAGAGGTGGTAGTGCATGCCCTACATCCAAATCATTATTGTTCTACCCTTCCCAATCTCAACCCTATTAAGTAAGAACCACTGTATTAAATAGCCCATTTATTTTCCCCATTATGAATTATATTTTACCACAGATTGATCTATCTCATGTAATTTAGTCTATTTTTTCCCTTTCTCCTTGTTACTATTGACAAATATTTTTCTTTGGGAGTTAATACTACATATTTTAAATATTTTCCCTTGAATATATTTTAATATCTGCCAAGGTTCTTGGTCACCTTTACTGCTCTTTTCAAATAATCCATATGTCATTCCATTCATTATTTCATATGAAATTAATAATTATTTCTATTAGTTCAAAGTGGCTAAAACAATGATATTAGGAATTCTGAGTGTGATTTGTTTATAATTCTAAATTAACATTTATATCTTCTAAATATTTAAGCTTCTCATCCAGGAACACAGTTTCTCATCCAAGAATTATTCTATTTACATCACTCAAAACACATTTGTACTTCATTGCATTAGACAGAATATCCAATGTTTTAAAAATTTAAGAAAAATGTATAATTCAACATTAAAGTAATAATAGGGGGGCGTCTAGGTGGCTCATTTGGTTAAGTGACTGCCTTCGGCTCAGGTCACGGTCCCAGAGACCTGGGATAAAGCCCCACATCGGGCTCCCTACTCGGCAGGAAGCCTGCTTCTCCCTTGCTCACTCTCCTTGCTTGTGTTCCCTCTCTAGCTGTGTTTCTCTCTGTCAAATAAATAAATAAATAAATAAATCTTTAAAATAAAAGTAATAATGGATCAGGACCACATAACTTATTGAATCAAAGATGGGTCATCTAAGGAGATATATTATTATATCTCATAAATAGGTTTATAAAGAAATTTTATGGTCACCTCAATAGATGCCAAAGAGCTTTAAAAAAATTTAGCAACCATCATGAATGAAAATATTATCTAATTAATGTATGCTACTTATAGAATAACTTTTGGAAAGTACACAATTAAATATATTGTTTCATATGCATGGCAAATTAATTAACTTTAAGCAATCTGTAATTGCTTGTATATACCCACATATAATCAAACTTTAAGAAGAGTCTGTTCTTGGTCATAATGCAATTAGTAATTTAACAAAAAAATATGTAGGAAAGCTCTCACATAATCCACAACCATTGCCATTTCAAAGTTTTACCAACTAAAATCTTTATAATTAATTTTATTAAAAATATTTAAATAGTCAACATAGAGCTAGAGAGTATAAGCTTTTTCATTGTGGTAGTGTAAAAAATAACCCATCCTGAATTTTAGTTAAACTTTAAAATATAATAGAAATAAAACAAAGAAAGAAGGATATTAGTCATCTTAATAAAAAGACAAAAAAATAGTGATCCTATTTTAGGAATTCTATCCAAAACAATGGTTGTTTATCAAAGAAACAGGTTTTCATGAATTTTTATAGCAGTCACTTTTGATGCTGTCAAATAATAGGAATAAATCATGCTTTCTCCTTGTCCACTGTTGAAGATAAAGGAGAGCTTGTTTTTATGCTCCCACAGTTCCCATCAATTTTGGTACTGCATGCTTCTTTATATGGTGATAGTCCTTGTATATAGCAACTGGCAATTGGAAACCTCCATCCTTTTAAATTTATCACCACTCTACAGTTCCCTGTAAAACTGAAACTAAATACTATATTCCTTATTTATTGGAACTCATTCTAAAAACAGATAGTTTGCCCTAAGCTCAGACTGAAAATAGTAACTGGTTACCAAAGTTTATTCTTCATACAGAATCATGATAGGAAGCTGTATCTATTACTAAATTTTCTACTGTGTAATATTATATGCAAAAAAGAAAAAATCAAGTAAAATAAAAGAATTAGTTCATTAAAAGGCTATGTACATAATTGAGAACACCAGTGACCTACTTAATTCTAAGTCATTATATCAAAAACTCAAAAATATTAAGCATGTCCCCAGTGTCATCACAACATGTATTTGAGTTTATAACTAACTCACAGGGAATTATAGTAACTATTATTATAAATGAAATCAAGAATGCTTTTCTCACAAAGGATCACAGGATATTTTAAACCAAAGTAAACATATTAAATATATTTATATAAGATACAATTTTTTTCTACCTTGTTTCACCCACTCTTTTTTCTGCATTAAGTTTTTCCTTTGATGCTTGTTTTTCTTAGAATTATGTTGTCCTTTGAAATATACTTCCCTAGAGCTTAAATATGTAAATATCTGAAAATGCAAATTACTACACTTTTGTTTATATGGAGAATACAGTCAATCATACCTGTGTAGTTCCAATGCCAGCTATAAATATAATGAAAAAATTTATAGCATAAAATCATTCCCCAATTTTAAGATGTATATTAAAATTTTACTATTTACAGTTGTTATGATGCCTGGAATATGATTCATTCTGAATTATGTACAGATTTAAGAACTATAATATTTTACTATTGTATTATATTTCTATAAAATGACAAGTGAGATCTTTTTCTCCTCTGGTAAAATTTTGTCATTATATCTTCAATGTACTACATATATTCCAGTGGGAGGTTTATCCTCAATGTTCCCTGTTGCTATTTGTGGATGCTATGTGGAAATAATTACTCCCTTCTTCAAAATAGTTAAATCCTATTCTTTTTCCATGAAAAGAAAATAGTTTTTGATGTATGCAAGTAACTTTTCTTTCTTTCTTTTTTTTTAGATTTTATTTATTTATTTATTTGAGAGAGAGAGAGTGCAGGAGCACAAGCAGGAGGGAGGGGCAGAGAGAGAGGGAGAAGTAAGCTCCCAGCTGAGCTGCGAGCCCATAGTGGGAGGGGGGGCGGTTTGAGCCCTGGACCTGAGATCAAGACCTGAGCCCAAGGCAGTTGCTTAACCAACTGATCCACCCACGCAGAGTACCTTTTCTTGTAATGTTTAATTTAACACGATTAGCTCAGTTTTTATTTGGTTTGATATAACACTGTTACATAGCTTTTTATCTTTTGGTAAAAAAATCCTGATTATATATACAGGACATACTTAGCTTAATATTAAAGTTCACACTAAAAAGCTTTTACTCTATAGAATATGTATTTTTTTACAAGTGTGGCAACTGTAGGTAAAACTTATAAGTCACTTCTATGCCAAAAGTTTTCAAAAATAATTTATTTTTTCAGTGTTCCAAGATTCATTGTTTATGCAGCATACAATATGTGCTCCATGCACTATGTGCCCTCCTTAATACCCACCACCAGGCTCACCCATACCTCCACCCTCCTCCCTTCCCAAACCCTCAGTTTATTATTGTATATGCTCTCCTTCCACTCATTGGATACAGATGACTATAAAGCCATATGTGATAATGAAGAAACAAGTGGAAACTGTAGAATTCTACAAAGCAGTCAACAACCAGGAACACTTTGAATTCTATAAATGAAAAATAAAGTACATATTAAGGCTCTAGAGCTTGTAATTTTGTCTTCTCAGGTTTTAAATATGCATATATATCCTCTTAAAAATATATATCTTCTTCAATTGGTATATACCCCCCAAAAAACCCTAAAACATGTGGTATTAGCTTAACAGTCAGAAGCCAAATGATACATAAAACTGCAATAGGAAACTAGACTGGTAGAAACCCACATTATACAGTACTAACTTTCTTGGTAAAATTTTATCCATGATAACTTGGAAAGCAGGTCAGGGGCTAATTTCTTTGTGTTGACTGAAACTTGATGCATCTAATAAGATATTTCCAGGAACAAATTAGTTCAAGCAATACTGGCCGGATTGAAAACTATTAAAAAAAAAGAATAGAATTGTATAGAATATTAGCACTTTTGGGATTATAAAAAGATGATTCCTGCCCCTTCGAATGGAGACAATACTAAGAAAAACTTCTTGAGCACCAACAACATCTTAGTTAAACCAAGAGATTCACCTCTGTGTCTAAGATCTATCCACCCCCATTTTATAATGACCTCAATTTAGTTGCCATTAAGTTGAGAGAAGCATGTGAACCAAGTAGCAAATAGATATAACATTTGAAAACTATGTCAAAGAAAGAACTTTGGGAGTAGACATCTGTGTGTAGTTTTGGCACATGGAATTGACAAATAGATTAAAAGTCTACTTTGAGTTTTAGGAAATTTTATTGCCAACAAATCACGAATCTGGTCTAAATCAGAGCCTATAGCTATAAAATGATCCTCAAACTCTCAAAACAGATTATTATACAACAGGTATGAAAGCTGTTCAGCCACCAATAGCTACTTCAGAAATTGTCAGGATGATAAAAGAAGCTCACAGATACTGGAGTCAATGGCCATCCAGAGCAATGGGTAAGAGTGTCTCAGTGAATTTAGTGTCGCATCTGTTCAAAGGTTCTACACAATGCCTGACCATTACTGCTATGGCTGTGTTTAGTCTCCTTTTTTTCTATTTATTTCAAACACCGTATATTTTAAGTTAGGGTGGGTGGATTTTCACTCAATCTTTGCCTCACCAGTTGACAAGGAGGCATATTTGAACCTGATGGAGAAAATTCTGTATCACCAGATATGTGAGGATGAATGTATACATTTTGTGTATGAAATGGCAGATTGTTACAGAGATGACCAAGTATCTACAAAAATTGGGCCTTCTCTTCCATGACAGTGAATCATTGTTGGAAAGTGACTACTAACTGAGCCAGGGACAACATTTAACATCTTACCCCAATTTGCAGCTGATCATGACCACATAACTAGTTCTCACTTCTAGTATGTAAAAAAATAAAAAAAAATTGATGTGCCTCTTCACATATGAGTTGGTTAAAAAGCACATGTGCCTTCTCCAATATCCTTTTACAGTTTCTGGGCTGGACACAGGTAACACAGATAACAACTCTGAAGAGATTGTTGGTCCACCAAATGCAAGAAGCCAGGATCCCTGAATCATTATCAACCAGGAATACCAACATGAATGCTTTGATAAATTTATTAGTGTCCTTAAGTTTGCTCTATATAAGGCCTCAGGGAGCAGAATTAGTGCAATTACAATACCTCCAAATTAAAAAAAAAAAAGAAAGAAAAACACAGAAGCAAAAAACAAGTAATAATTCCAAAGTACACACACAATTGGCACTAATGCTTAAAAATACAACCAATGCAATAAGATCAGGGAATTAATTTAAATCAAATTGCTTTCAAAATTAATTTTAGTGTGATTAAGATCCATAGAAAATAAAATAACATCTATAAAAGAGAAAAATTATAAAATAAACTAGGCAGAAATTTTTTAAAAAGTAGGAAATAAAAAAATGAATAACAAAACCCAGGAAAGATAAAAATAGCTCAATAGATGAGGTAAAGTTAACTAAATATAGTCAGAGTGAAAATTTATAACCTGGAAATTAGTGCTAAAATTAAAATATTTAAAAAGCAGAAACAAAGAGGATAATATTGAAATCTCTAACAAATATCTAACAGGTATTCTAGAAATACAGAAGAGAAAAATGTAACACATACACACACTTTCTTAGTTTAAAAAAATGTGAATCAGGAAAAAAAATAAAGCCATACCAGTTACAACAGAATGTAACTGAAGACTAAACATATGGAACCTATAGTCTCCCAAGTAATGAGAATTAGAAGAACGTTACCAACTATAGTTTCAATAGATTCTCATGGGCAGAGATATAATATTTTCAGAATGTTGAGGAAAAATAATAGTCTTCTATACCCAAAAAACAATCTTTGAAAAAAAAGGCTAAAAATAAAGATATTTTAAGATATCCACTAAATAAAGAGTTTAAATACTTAAAAGTACCCTGTCAAAAGCTCTCTCAAAAAATATACTTCAGCAAATAGAATGCTGAACCCAGGTAACAGGAAATGATAATGGAAAAAACCAGCAACATTAAAACTTAACATATCTTCATGTTTCTAAGTGTTGACTTTATAAACCTCTTAATTTTGTTTCTTTAAAAGGTATAACTAAATTTCAAAACTGGTAGCAATTTCAGTGGGTGGCATGGCATACAATGTTTGAAAAGTGAATAGAGATGCAAAATAATTTTATCTTCTTTTTGAAAGATCTGTGTTAAGAAAGTATTTTTATTTATTTGACATAAAGAAATACAGCGAGAGAGGGAACACAAACCAGGGGAGTGGGAGAGGGAGAAGCAGGCTTCCTGCTGAGCAGGGAGCCTGATGTGGGGCTAGATCTCAGGACTCAGGGATCATGACCTGAGCTGAAGGCAGATGCTCAATGACTGAGGCACCCAGGAGCCCCAAGAATTTTTTTTTTTTAAATCAAGGATAGCCTCTATAGAAATACAGGTTTTAGCATTCAAGTCAGCAGAGAGTAAAATAGATACTAAAATTGAAGTTAAAATTTGGTTAAAATAATATACCAAAAATGATCATTTCAAACCAGTTGATGTTTTGACCTATTTTTAAAATTGTGACAAAGAACAAACTATAATTATTTAACTTTACTCTGTCTTTCTTGGAAATAATACCTTCTATTTTTAGATTCTTGGAGCCTCTTGATTTCATATTCTTTTCAAGCTAGATGAAAGTCAGGAATTGCTTCATGAAAAAGCAGCTTTATTTGGAATTGAAGGTTATATTGTAAGAGTTTATATTTAGTTTTGAGAACCTCTAGAAAGTGAAAATACTATTTGGGCCAATAAGTATGCCCTTTTGTTCTGATCCCAATCTCACCTTTAAGCATTCCATCATATCCTCAAACCCCCTTATTTAATGCCAGCAAATCTTGGTGTCTCAAAATTTCTTTATGCTCACTGTTTCCACAATGATCTCTGATAACATGATTAGACAGAAGATCATAAACACAGAGCATAAATGTTTCTGAACTGCAGCAATGGACAGAGCCATGGAGCCTTAATAACAACACTCTTCAGGAGCTCAAATCAATAGCTATGTCATCAAAGGCCTTGTATATCTTATTCATCTCTGTGAACAAAAATGCAATGGTTAGAGAACTGCCACCATCCGTTCCTCTGACTTTTAAAGCAGCACTAGAGAAAAATAAATAAATAAAAGCATATACCTAGAAAGAGAAAGAGTTTTAAAAAATCCTCAGTATTTCAGAGCTTCACTTTTTCACAGTCAAGTGTTATTTTCTTAAATTATATCATGTGATCCTTAAAGACTTAAAGAATATATCTTTGCAGTACATGTGTATATATGTGTGTATATATATTCCCAGCAGGTGTAAAAACCCAAACTCTAAATATTATCTATAAGTACAAGTGCCACTTTGTCTTAATGATGTTTATTTTAAATTAATATCTAAGAGGAGTTTATTAGAAATTCATATCATTTCAAAACAACCGAACAAAAATTGCATTCAATTTTTCATGTTAATTTTTTCCAATTATTGATTTCTTCCATAGTGTTAAAATATTCTTAGATATATGCAGTGGAAGGCTATTTGAATCAATGCTTTATGAATCAACATTTTTTAATTCAAGCCCTTCATGGAATAAATTAAGACAATTAAAAAAATAAAATCTGTAACATCAATATGCCCAAGTATGATGGTTTTAATTATAAACCTATGAGATAAAATTAAAGTAGTTCTGAAAAATAAGTTGAGATTTGAGCCAAGAATAAAAACTGCTTATTATATATAACAGAATAACCTAAATTACTGTTTGGTTTTAAATTTAGCATATTTGCTTAATGTAATATTTATGTCTATTTAAACCTGACTGATAGCAAGAGTAGGAGAACCTCTCCTCTTTATGCTTCTAGAATTTGTATCTACATAGGTCTTCATAATATTATAGAGAAATGAATCACATGTTCTAACACTCAGTAGTACAACTTTTAGGATAAAATATGATAAATTATTTATATGAAAATAAATACACATTACTCATATTGATAGTACAGGTAAAGCTAGATAAATTCTATTTTAAAACAGCTTATTGTGTTTCCATTAGATAGTAGATCAAGAGCTCTCAAATCCATTCAAGTAAATTTTCAAAATCCCTAAAACCTCATTATAATGTTTCTTATTTATCATATTTTACATCAAATTTCAGATAAGTCCATATATTTTTCCATTATTCTGAGTAGCCTGAATTTCAGAATAGACATGAAGATACTGTTCTAATTGTGTTCATATCAGATTCTGGACATATCATATCACAGACAAAAAGAGTCTAATGAATATGATCAATAACTTAGGATGCCTCTAAACTGGTGGATAGGCAGGAAAAGTTAAATCATCAAGATAAGGGCATGGATACCTAGAATGAGGAAATAAAAGAGAGAAAGAGAAAACTGAAGAACAGGAGAAGAGATGGAAATAGGGAAGGAAAACACAAAGACCAGACAAAATATATTTAGGCTCCAGGTAATAAAATTCTGTTCTGAGTAATTTAGCATCCTAATTTATAAAATGAGGGCTAAAGATATCTTTTTAAGAATTTTTATTTATTTATTTGAGAAAAAAAGAGAGCAAGAGTGAGAGAGCACAAGCAGGGAGGGAAAGGGAGAAGTAAGCTCCCTGCTGAGCAGGGTCCTCCACCCCTCCACAATGCAGGGCTTGATCCCAGGACCCTGGGATCATGACCTAAGGAGAAGCCAGATGTTTAACCAACTGCACCACCCAAGTGCCCCAGGATAAAGGTATTTTTTAGGGCTTTGCAGCTCTAACGCAACCAGATCTATTGCAACCCTCATGAAGAAAACTTCCCTATTTCATAGAAATGAGAAGAAACAGAGCACTCTGTAGGTATACCAATAATGTCTGCCTTTAAGTACTAAGTAGAGCTTGGTTTTTAGTGCCTTATGATCATTCATATTAATAAATTTCTTACCCTTAATTAGACACGTTTTTAAAATACTCCTCCTTTATCTGACAGCCCTGGTGGAACAGACATAAACAGTTTTTATAAATAAGGAGGATGAAAATAAATAGTAGATGGATGGATGGATGGGAAGGAGAGAAGGGTGTGGGAAGGGAGGGAGGGAGGAAGGAAGAAAGGAAGGAAGGAAATAAGGAAGGAAGGGAGGAATGGGATGACTCAGCGGTCCAACCCAAGAAGTGTAGAAGGAAGCCAAGAACCACAGAGAACCAATCCCAGGGGGGCAGAACTGGGATCCAATAAAAGAACATTCCCTGCCCTCATTATAAGAGATCCTGACAACTTTCATCGGGTTTTCAGAATCACAGTGGACTAGTGACTGCTGGTCAATTGCACACCAATTACACACACATCTCACATTACATATGCGACGATATACTATTTGAGCTATGATTTTACTCATGTAAGTTCCAATTAACTGGCCATTTAGCTTACATGTAATTCAAATACTTGGTTGTGAAATGAGTTGTTGACAGATGGCAATACTTTCTGATAAAAATTATGAAAGGAAATAAAGCAGCAATGCAAAACATCAAAAACAAACACTTAAATAAGTACTCTGAAGTGGAGACTGGTGGTGGTGCAAGATATCTCTCTCTAAAAACACAGTCTCTACACTCACTCTGGCTTCCCCTGTGTTTGTAAATAGCAATTTATTGTATTAAATTGGAACCAAGCAGAGGCGTGTGTTTTTATTAGTTCTCTGTATACTTTATCATGAGTTGATTAGAACCACTACTTTATTTATGGATAAGGAAACTGTGATTCCAAAGTTAATAAGCCATGGATTTAGAATTCAACCTTAATTCTTCTAATCTCTGTCATCCACTATAAGGAGATGATGAACATTTATACTGTACTCACTCTCTGATGTTTCTACAATCAAATAAATTAAAATAAAGATAAGAAACCATAAAGACAGACGAGTCTACCAGTAGCTCTATATAAGCTGATAATGATTATCATTTGTCCAAATCATCTTTACCCAACAAATCAAAGAATTTTAAGGCACGCAAATAAGAATGAAATTCACAGAGTAAATATATTAAGAAAAAACATCTAGCCATCAGTAATTGTCACTACCTCTTATTCTGTGACTAATACCATACAAATACAAATATTTAATAAAAGCTAATCACACAAGTCCTGAGAATTATTCTTTGCATATTTTAAAATCCTTTTTTAACCATATTTTTTAACTATATTTTTACCAGTGAATACCCAGCTTCTACCTAATTTCAAATGTGGCAAAACTACATGGTTAATATGTGTAATGCTTTATCCTCAGCTCTTATTATCCTCTTTACCCCACTGATTATTCACATTTTTTAATGTTTCTTTAGTTTATTTTCCAATGTATAGAAATGTTTTATAAAGCCCCCTCAAAGAATCATTTCTGTCTATTCCATTCTTTATTTTTTTTAAAGATTTTATTTATTTTTTTCACAGAGAGAGAGATATCACAACTAGGCAGAGAGGCAGGCAGAGAGAGAGGAGGAAGCAGGCTCCCCCCCGAGCAGAGAGTCCAATGCGGGCCGCCATCCCAGGACCCTAAATCATGACCTGAGCTGAAGGCAGAAGCTTTAACCCACTGAGCCACCCAGGTGCCTTGACTATCCCATTCTAAATCCTTGTTATGGATGAATAAAAATTTTGAATTTAATCTATATTGATAAACTTCAATGAAGCATCTTTTAATGATTGAATAGTGGAAGAAAGCTATTTCATGCTTTATAAAAATTATGCAGATTTTATGCAAATATTAATATTTTTAAACAAACATAATCATCATTGGAAACTCTAGTGAGTTTCAACATTCAAGAACCCAAGTGTTTTATAAATAGATAAAACTTTTAAAAATTCACATGTATTTTTCATGACCTTTAAATGCATGCAAGTATATTTTTCTTATTTTTAAATTTATTCTTATATATCCTTTTTAAAGAATATGAATATAGCACTAACAAAGAAGTCAAATTCAATATGGTGTGACAGAAAACAAACTTATAAATCATCTACCACTAAAAGCAAAATATCTGTATTATGTTACTATTTATCAAGCCATAATTTTATTTCTATATTTGTGTTTTGATTACAAGTCCTAAATCCACACACAATTTATGTATATTATCTTTATGTAAAAATTTTAAATGTATAAATTTATTAGATTAATAAGCCCTCACAAAATGATTCACATATTAAGAAAAAAACTTCCATCTTGAAAATTATAGGTATTTTATTATCACAACAATGTGAAAGATATGGTTCTAAACCTAATTAGTATTGTGTTGTGTTAATATTTCCTGACATATATTATACAAATATATTTGTATTATACAAATACAAATTTGTATTATTATACAATCCTGACATATATTTCCTGACATATATTATACAAAGACTACTATTACAACAACTAAAAAGTAGCAAAAGATAGGGGCACCCGGACAGCACAATCTGTTAAGCGTCTAACTCCTGGTTTCCACTCAGGTCATGATCTCAGGGCACAGGATCATAACTGTCTCTCCCTCTCCTTTGCCCTACCCCATGTGTGAGTGTGTGTGTGCGTGTGTGCACACGCACAAATGTACACATGCTCTCTCTTGCTCTCTCTCTCAAATAAATAAATCTTTAAAAAATAGTAGCAAAAGATAAATTAAGCTCTGACAGAGTCAGTAGTCAATCACCAAACACACAACACCTGCATAAATTATCCTGTATATATGTGAATTCCTCACTTATTTAAATAGAACATCATCTTATCTAGGTGCTATTCAATTAATACAATTAAACATGAAAGAAATAACTGTTTTCAAACTATCTTTAAATGTCACATTCTCTTTAAGTCATCAAACACAAAAGCTGAGCAAATGTCCATTTTGAATCCCTTTTTTTTGTTGCTGTTATTGATGTTGTTTTACTTTATAAAAATTAGGTGAATACAGCCATTTATAACTTAACTACTGTACTGAAGTCAATATGGAGGAACACTTCTTATGGTATACAATTTATTATACATTTTTCATATACTCTTTCTAGGAGGAAAAATAATAAGAAACTATCTTATAGTTAAGAATTTCTTCCACAATCAATTCTGCCAGTAATAGCATTTGAAAAAGTATTATTTGAAAATAAATGTAAAACAAATTTACCTTTTTAAAATGTCATTTAAATAACATGATAAATTGAGTGTTTCTTTCTTACCGTGACAAGAACCTTCTATTTCTTCGTAGCCTGTACTACAGATACACCTTCCAAGGGGAACCAGCCAATCTCCATCAGCTCCACAATATAGTTTAGGAGTATCACGCTCTTCTGCACTCTTCACACAAGAACCCCTTACTTCAACCAAAGAAGAAGAATCAATCCTTGGGATGGTGTCAGGAAACATAGCCAAGTTACGAACAGTGAAGGGGCACTTTTTGTAGAAAACACGGACAGAGACGAGGGCAATGCATGCCCCAATGTCTTGAAAAGCCAGATAAAATCCTTTCCTTTCTATAGGCCCCACCTCACGAATTTCTGTGTTTAGTTTCAAGATACGATCACCCAAATCCATTTGGGTAAAACTTTCATCAGCAGCAATTGTGTCAATCTTTGTATACTGGCTTGGCTTGAATTTAATTCCATGGGATTCATCTGATTCCACATAATACAGATTAAATGTTTCTTTGCAAGTCCCCAAAACCCATGGGATGCTGTTACAATCCCTCAATGTAAACTTCATTTCCACATAAATTTTCTGAGCTGCATCACGGGAGATCCAGTTCGTACGAAGCCAGTTGTTTTGGTTTGGCTCCATTACATTGCACACCTGGTACGTGTGAATGGGCCTATTGTGTTCATCCATTTCAGTGATAGCATCCCACTGCAAAAAAAAAAAAAGAAATCAAATGATTATAAAACAACAGTGGGTTAAACAGACATGATTACTTCCAACATTTTCTGTTTGAGCAAAGAAACATAAATAAAAAGGATGGAAATGAAGCTATTAAAAGCAACAATGCAGCAGGATTTTAACCATGAACCCCTGGTTAAGAGTATAGGTTCTGGACATACCAACTGTCCTGGTGTGAACTTTGCTTTCCTAAATAAAATATTAGTTGTATGACCACCAAGAGCTACTTACTTTCAACTCGTATCCTTAACTGTAAAATGGAGCTGATAAGAGCACATGTTCCATAGGGTTGCTGTAAGGCATAATTTACTTAATATATATAAAGCAATGTAAATAATTCCTGGTATACTATATGAATGTAAAATAACATCCATTATATGATTAAAAGAAACAGACTGATGACAGACACATGGTGGTTACCCACTTACTTCCATATCCAATTTGACACAAAGTGAGATATTTAACAGTATTCAATTAAATATTTGCATGTCTATCCAACATAAAATAGATATAAATAAGGGCCATAGATTTATTAAAGAAATATTTATGAGACACTATTCTGGACACAGGGAATATAGCAATGAACTAGCTGAACCCTGCTTTTATGGAGCTTACTTCAAGTGAGGGGAGATAATAAAACTGCAAAGAGTCAACTGAAAAATAGGGTAGAAAGTACAATGGGAAATATTAAGGCAGGGAGATGGAGAAAAGGGTTGCTATTTTAAATCGGGTGGCCAGAAAACACTTTACTGAGGTGGCGACATTCAAGCAATGCCTTGGAGGTGAGAGAGTGAACCTTGCCAAGACGAAATAGTAAGTACAAATACCCTTAGTCAGGAGTATACAGGCATATCTTAAGAACAGTATGAATGAGAACTGGATGCACATTAGCTTACAGGACAGAAAAGAGAAAGAACAAAAATAAAGCCTTTACAAGCATTTTAAACACTTTAGCTTTTACACTGGGTTGCATCATTGTTTTATCTTCACCTCTACATGTGGATATTGAGCATTTTGCCATTTATTTGCATAGGAAAAGTTTGTTTATCCTTTTTTACAAATTTAATAAAAATCTTCAAGTATCTTCAAATAAACTGGCATTGTTGGTATTTACACATCTAAATATTGATAATCCCAATTATAAATTGATAATGTGATTGTATTTTATTTGTATAATAATAGTGATAATTTTCAATAGATCTGAAAAAAATTTGGTAATTTTATAGTCTTTTTAGGAAAATACGAGAGCCATCACAGTTTCTCATTTCTATTAAAGTATCCTGGAAACAATAAACTATTTTCTATAGTGATTAAATACTTTATTTCTTAATATCGTGATTTATAAGATTATTTAACACACCCTGTTTGCAGTTTCTTACTTTAACTGGTTATAGGGAGTCACTTAATCAAGACTAGTTGAATTTCAATTAGCAGTTTCTAATAGAATGGCTACTTTCTTCAGTCTATAGGACAGTTATATGCTAACCACTTTCAATATCTACTGTACATTTCCATGAAGAAATAATTTATCTTATCATGTAATCTTAAAAACAATCTGCATCTAAAAATTTTATTTATTTATAAGCTGTTAACTTGAACTTCATAGGACATTTTCCAGGGAGAAACAGTATGTTCTTTTGGATATAATTTTGCAAAACACCCTTGATAAACATAGGATTTAGCCAATAATCTCATGATGATACATGCAATTATCCATCTAAATGTTTTTCATCCTAGTGATCATGGGTCTTATCTGACTCTCACACTTAAATTTAAGGCAAACTAGCACTATCATAGCTCATTTTAAAGGCAAACTAACCATTCAGAATATAGGTGAAGCAAGATGCAAATAATAAAATCTGCAAACTAATGAAATTAATACCCAAGATTCTAAGGATTTCACCCATTGGAGAAACTCTGAGGTACTCAACCAAGGATTATTTCAATTTTAGAATTTTTTTTTAAGATATTTATTTATTTATTTATTTGACAGAGAGATAGATCACAGGTAGGCAGAGAGGCAAGCAGAGAGAAAAGAGGAAGCAGGCTCCCTGTTGAGCAGAGAGCCCGATGTGGGGCTCGATCCCAGGACCCCGAGATCACGACCTGAGCCGAAGGCAGAGGCTTTAACCCACTGAGCCAACCAGGCACCTCAAAAATTTTTTAATAAAAATAGAATTTGTTTCCCAAGAAATGCATGGTCTATACTTCATCCTCTACTCTCCCACAAAGAAGTATGGAGCTATACTCTCAATAAATTCTGTTTGAATAATTATATTTTGACAACTTCATACTATACCTCTTCCTATTAATAAAATGTATTAATCATGCTCATTACAACCAATTCTTCCAAAATATGAGATTTAACTAAAATGTCAAAAATTGTCTCTTGTGACAAAAAAAAAATCTGAAATCATTTTGTAACTTTACCTAAAAAATGTGTGGGTTTGGGGGAAAAATATTTAGATGGAAAGGAAGTTCAGGATGAGAATAATATATATTCACTGAATCAAAAGGTATCTGAACCAAAGGATGGGAATGCAAATTGGTCCAGGCACCATGGAAAACAGTATGGAGGTTTCTCAAAAAAATAAAGAGAAGTACTCTATGATCCAGAAATAACACTACTGGGTATTTACCCAAAGAATACGTGAACACTAATCCAAAGGGATATATGTACCCCTACGTTTATTGCACCATTACTTACAATAGCCAAACTAAAGAAGTAGCCCATGTGTCTATCAATAGCTAAATGGATATAGATACAATATATACATACAATGCAATATTATTCAGCTATAAGAAAGAATGAAATCTTTCCATTTGCAATGATATGAGGGGAGCTAGAGAGTATAAGGCTAAATGAAACAAGAGAAAGACAAATATGATTCCACTCATATGTGGAATCTAAGAAACAAAACAAATGAACAAAGAGCGAGGGAAACGGAAAGAGAACCAACTTAAAAACAGAGTCTTAACTATAGACAACAAACTAATGGTTACTAGAGGGGAGGTGAGTAGGGGGATGGGTGAAATAAATTAAGGGAATTAAGAGTACTCTTAATCTTGATGAGCACTGAGTAATGTATGAAACTGTGGAATCACTATATTGAATATATAAATCAATATAACACTGTACATTATCTATACTGGAATTAAAATTTAAAAATGTTAAATGTAAGATTTAAAATATCAAATAGAATACTTGTCCTTTTAGTTTTATGTTAGCATGTGTAGCTCAGAGAGACAGCCCTTAACCTTAGCCAGTCCCACTTCTATTTCCTTCCCTGACTCCAGCTCTATGCCATGTCAAGAAAAGCTTCACATATGCACACATATGAGCATCTCAGCCCTCATGTCCAAGCTGTGCCCCTCTCCTGCTACAAAAAGCTGCCAATTTTGGCCCTCCAATCAACCTAGGCTGAACATACCAGGCATGCAGTATACCCAATGGAGGATGGAGCCAAATAAGAAGCGATGAAGTTCTTTAAAATTAGATTAGTTCTTTAAACTAGCTTAGATCCTACACTGTCCTTCTGTACAACCCTGTAGGTCATACTCCAGAATTCCTTGCTCAGATGGCTTCAAGTTTTCTTTCAAGGAGAAGAATGACTACCAATTAAAATGTAAGACTAATCTATATGTACACACTTCTCAGCAACTGTAACCCTGCACCACGTATGTTCAATGGGTAGAAGTTTTCGCCCCTATGCAAAACAAACACATAATTATTTTATAGCTGGTAAGTATTTAGATGTATATACATGTGGCAATTGTATAAACAAGATGAAGATATGTATCAAACTTGTTATTAATTCTGTTATTAAGTCTGTCAATTCTGGCAGCTACTTGCTTTTACATTATAGGTACTAAACCCAAAATACTCTGACTCTGTAATCTTATGCTTTTTAAAATATTTTATTAGGACTTAAATTACCAATATAAAGCAGTTTACTAATATATATTATTAAATTATAATTATATAATGTATTATAGAGTTCAGTACTGCAAAAATTAGACCACATATGCTTCTGCAGGGCAGAATATCTTGCAAATTATATCCATTCTTCTGGACTGGATAAATAGAATGGAGAGTTTCTTCTGTCCCATGGTAGCTTTATAAGTTCTTTCTTTGGATCGAGGAATAGATAGATAAATTACAGATGATGATTGGAAAAATTCTGTAACTTGGAGTATACTGCTTAGTGAGAAGTTTTGGTTAATCAAGAATCAGTTGTATACCAAAGGGTTCTCTCTTTTATAAACTTCAAGGGTATCTTGGATTCCCTGTCTCCTGAAGGCAACTATTTTGTATACTGAATTTATACAGTATGCTTTTCCACAAACATTAACTTGTTTATCATCAACCTAATAAAGCAAGATAAATATTTTCATTTTTGTGTTACTGAAAAGGAACCCAATATCTAGGAATTACTCATTGCCCAGTGTTGTGTGGACCAAGGACTGAAACCAGCCCTTTTAATTTTATTTTCTGTGTTTTATGATGTTTTGCTGGCATACTTACTGGTCTGAGAGAGACTGCTCCTCCCAGGACCAGCCAATTAGAGATAGCAAAGGGGCCTGAGTCTAGTGCTGTCTTTCATAATGCAAATCAAGCAAACCTGAGTTTATGGCTCTAGCTACTTCCTTATTTAACTCTCTGGTATACCAAGTCAGTGTTTTCCCTGCCCTTAATTATCCCAGAGCTAGATACCAGGCAACTAGAGACCACCTCTACAGTCTAATGCCTGTAGGAGTTATTCCAAATACCTTACCTAATCCTAAACTCTACACTGCCCTGCCTTGTCTTTCCCACAGAAAATCCAATAAGGCTCTGGCTCAGAATTTCTCCTCACCCTGTCTTCTGCCACTTGACCAAAACCTGTCATTTCCCCTGTGGCCCTGTGTGGCATGTGTTTACTTCTTTATTGAGTCCTGTGAATATAATAAATTTTGTTTTTCCAAATCTCATTCTAGTTTCTTCCAGGGGCCTCATTGAACTTTACCATACCATATCCAACATTAACATTCTTAGAACAAATAGCTTATGGGTCATGAGACAGTCTTTCCAACAACCCTTCAAAGGGCAACTGATTCTTGCTTAAGCAAAATATTTCACGAGCAAGACACTACAAGTGGTGAAACTTTTTTATTCATCACATATAATTAATATGTCCACTCCTTGATCTAAAAAAAATAAACTCATAAAATGACCATATAGCAAGTTCTCTCTCTTCTATTCATCCAGGCCTTAAGAGCAGATACATTTTACTAGATATTCTACCCTGCAGCAGTATGTATTAAAGTAATTAAACAAGGATGCCATTAGATTGAGGTGGCTCTAATGCCTTTGCAGACTACTTAAGAAAACTGAAACCTAAGCTAACTAAATTCCTGTAAATGCCCCAAGGTTAAAACAAACAAATAAACAAACAAACAAACAAACAAACAAAAACCTATGAACAACCATTCACAATTGTGAAGCCAACCAAGCTTTCCCAAATAAGGTATCCACTTAAGCTACAGATAATCAAATGATTTTCTTGCTTTGCTTCCACATCTGCTCTATAAAAGCCTTTTCCCCAGCTTCTGTTAGCAGAGTGACCCTTACCCACATTTGGTTTGACACTGTCTCATTCAAACTGATACTTATTCAAATACACCCTTAGAAATTTTAATATGCCTCAGTTTATTTTTTAATACACACATAATTTGAGTTTTGCTCTAATGAGCTCTTTTCTATATTTTTTAATCAGTGAGTTGTTTTATTAGTTTTTTTAAGTTAAACATTATAAATAATATAAGATAGAGGAGTTAGAACACTTTGAGTTCAGTTCCTAGTATATAAAATAAGTAGCTGACAAAATTGACCAACTTAATTTTTTTTTTTTTAAGATTTCATTTATTTATTTGAGAGAAAGGGAGAACACGCGTGTGAGTAGCAGGAAAGGGCATGAGAAGAAGGAAAAATAGGCTTGCCACTGAGCAGAGAGCCTGACATGTGGGTGGATCCCAGGACCCCAGAGATGATGACCTGAGCCAAAGGCAGACACTTAACCCACTGAGTTACCCAGGTGCCCAGAATTGACCAACTTAATTTCAACTGCAGAACTAATGACAAGTTTGATTATTTCATAGTGTAATATTTTCAGTTATAAGGATCATGTACATCTAAATATTTTACACTAGAGAATGTCATGTGCGTGTTTGTTTTAAATAGGAACAGGAATTTTTATACCCTGGAAACACTTGGTACAAGGTTAAAGTTATCAAAAGTTTGTGCATATGACTTAGTGCTTTACAGAACCTAAGAATATTTCTCTAACTAATGGATCTCTTGGGCAGCCTCATTTAAATTGAATGTTTCTTAGAAGTGACAGGAAGTCTAAAGAGCTATGAACAGTACTTAATCCATTTATGCCTGAGGTTCTCTAAAAATCCATCCTTACCCACACAATGTGAATTTCTGTTTCCATAACAAGCAAAATAAACTAAGCCAAAAAGCTGAATTCCTTTTGGGCATAGAAAATTAGAACAGGGAAATTAATTCTTAAAGGAACTAGCAGTCATTGTTCAATCAGATTTCTTTCTTTTCTCAGAGAACAAAATAAGGAAATCAAATAGCTTTTCTAGGCAAAAATAGTCAGACAATTTTCTGGTAAATTGACTCAAACATCTAAACTGCAGATGTAAATCTTTCAAATTTATACTTTCTTCACTCTGAAAATCTTTGGAATTCACCAGGAATATAAACATTTATTTAAAAATAAATCTTAAAATTTTAAAATAAAAGCAGTTTGTTTCTTAGCATAGAAAAGGCTGTTGGTAAGCTAATTATAATTTTAAATAGCAGTAATAAGTCCTGATTACTTACTCAAAAACCATAGTTCAAGAAAATTTATGGGAAGAGAATTGCCCTCATACTAACATTCTCACCTCTGTATCTCCAGACAGAAAAGGGAGAGGGAAGATCATATCCTAGATTCCTTAAGACCCTAAACAGCCTCAGTGCTTGTCTACTTTACAGGAAAAAAAAAAGAGAAAAAAAATCAGTAAAGAAGAATGAGACAGCTATAAAAAAAATTTTAGATTTCACCTTTAACCTGTACCTTCCAAATGAATAAGTACTTATTTATATGCATGTGAAATTATTTTTCTGTCTTCTCTTTTCTCTCTACCTTTAAAGAAATCACATGCTACAATACTACTAGGCACTCTAACATTAAAATTAGCCAGTCTTAAATATATTCTTGTTTCCATTTGCAACAGATCCCAGCTATAAGCTGAAACAGAGATAAATATGTGGTGAACAATATTTTTTCTTGATTTATTTCTTTAAAATGTGGTTTTGATAAATATAGAAAGCAAAGATATGCAAAGAAAATAGAATATAGCAAAAGATAATTTCAAAGATATAGAATCCAAAAGAGCAAAGGCCCTTTTGAGTTAACTACCATTACATTGGCAGTTGATTAATTAATAAAGCAATGAGATAGCCTATCATTCAGAATTTTCCAAAGGTAAAAGATAATCTAAAAATAGGTTAAAGTAAAACAAAACAACAATAAAATCATGATAATTCTATAATTTTCTATGTATACCTTGCTACCAAGTGTTCTGTAGTATGTGGTTGTAACTAATTATTTCTCAAGACTGAACTAAATTTAAATGAGAAGGGGAGACAGAGGAAGAAACCTTTCAACATCATTCTAAAAATGATAAAAACAGAAGAGCTAAGAATGAAGATAAGCCTTCATTTGGCAAAATGGCACATATTTGATTTGTTCAAAACATTCTACCACTTACCTTGCACAATCCAAATAAACTAAAGTTGTTGAATGCACATAAGTATCTCTTTATGTAACGTTTTAGTGGTTTAATTTTTAAATCATAAACATCTAATATTCTCAATCAAAGAAAAGCTTGTTAAAGGGGGCTTCTTATTCCAATGTGATATTTCCCTCAGAAACAGTTAAATATTCACTTTAAGTCAATATGCTGACATAAACTTAGAAAATTAGTGCCCTGAATTCTGCTGCTAGGCATGTAGTTAATAACATAAATCTGTTTTTACAGCAGAAAAGTGAAGGCTCTGCATTTAAATGATAACTACTTTCAGAGAATAAAACAAGAAACAAATGTATCATGTGCAGATACATTTCTATTTCACTTTGGGCAAGCATAAAAAATTTTTATTAGCACTACAAAGATACTTAATAAAAAAAAGAATGAATCAATGGAAAGTCTAGATGACAACTGCTGAGACTAAATAAGTTTTATAAATAAATTTATTATTTT
This sequence comes from Spilogale gracilis, assembly GCA_004023965.1. Taxonomy (NCBI): domain Eukaryota; kingdom Metazoa; phylum Chordata; class Mammalia; order Carnivora; family Mephitidae; genus Spilogale; species Spilogale gracilis. The sequence goes on from PITA01011932.1 coordinate 44,875, forward strand.
TGGTGCACTTGTCCTATTAACAGGATCAAAATGTTATAGGAAAAAAGATAATTTCCATTAAGAAATGATTCTTCCCATAAAAACCTGTCATATGAAGATTAAAATTTCTTAGAGTCTACCTTCTGAATATCTGAAACCTTAATTGGTATAAAAAGTTAAGATTTTTCTCTTGAACAATGAAGATGCTGTAAATATCATCTTTAGATAGGATTTCTACAATAAATATATGGTAAGTATTCATCTTCATTAATCTGTCTTATATTCAACAATACATGAATACCTTGCTAGTTTCCAGAGGACGTTGCAAATATAGAAAACATAAAAATCCTGATTTTATGTATGAGGACACTGACTTAAAGGAAGGAGTTGACTTTTTTTTTAAAGATTTTATTTATTTATTTGACAGAGAGAGAGATCACAATAGGCAGAGAGGCAGACACAGAGAAAGGAGGAAGCAGGCTCCCTGCCAAGCAGAGAGCCCGATGTGGGCCTTGATTCCAGGACCCTGAGATCATGACCTGAGCCAAAGGCAGAGGCTTTAACCCACTGAGCCACCCAGGCACCCAGGAGTTGACTTCTTAGTTTACAAGGAAAAGAGAAGAGTCAATACAAGTATCTAAAAAGTCCTATTGGTCCCTATGGAGTCTTTGAACTAAATTTAGGTAGCTTGTAATCTCCATAAAGGCAGGCACTTTATTTTGTTCATCAGTCTATCCCTAGTACCAGGGGGATACAACTCCAGGATTAGAGTAGGGTCTATGTATTTGTTGAATGTACACATGAATAATAGAAGGCTTGAATTCTAAACCAATTCTGAATGCTTCCACTAATGGGACACCCATTACTTCTTAAATCAGGATGCTAAATATCACACATTACTGAGAGATATATCCACTTTGAGCAATCTCCTAAGTTAATCATCTTATTTTAGAGCTTTCATTATGACTTAGCTGAACATAAAAATATCAGATGACTTAACTGAAGCCTGCAAACATCAGATGAGTCATCTAGCGTTATGCTAGTACACAAGATTTTGTTAGGATGACTACTCAGGTTTAGAACTGAGATGTGCTCTGTCTCTATATCTGTGTATATGTTTTCAAGAGGGAGGGAGGAAAAGGAAAGGAAAATGGTACCAGGAATATGTGCTTACACTAGAACATAGAGTGAACTGAGTACCTGAAAAAATACCCAGGCTGCTTAGAAGGTATCCTTCAACGTAGAATGACTTTCATATAAAAGGGACAACTCATTGACTCAGTCATCTATCATTGCTGTGATTACTAATAAAGTCTATAGTCCTGATCTGATTTTCTACTTTAACTAAAAATATAATATTTAAGTATATTAAATTATTAGTTGGTAATTCTTACAAACACAAAGTATGCAATAAATGAATATTCAAACTGTATATGTTAATGTAAGTTGGGAGAAGAAATCTCCAAGAGAGTGGTGTTCTGTACACATTACAGAAGAAAAAGATTAATGAGAGAGAAAGTATTTAAGCATATCAAATGCTGCTGAAAAGTTCATTATAATAAAGATAGCATATCTACTGGATTTGTTAACAGAGAAGTTATGGCAGCTATGACGAGAAAAGTTTTGGTGCAGTGCCAAGTGCGCGGAAGCACAATCTTAATGCAGAAATCTGGAGAAGAGTGGTTCTTATTATAGACATGTAATGTGCAAAATAAATTTGTAGAGATTATTCCAAAATAAGAAGATGATTCTGTACATATCTTCTTAGTTTATGTTCTGGTCCATATGCTGTTTAACACTTCACAAAAACATCGATTTTGACTTGTTTTTTCAAATATATTAGACCTCCATAATTCAATTAAAACTGTAATTCTACCCAGGATTACATTTCCCTGGGAATAGTTCCTGGTAGGTCAAAACTTGACCTCAAAGTCCTACATGTAAAACTATGTCTAATGATCATTGGTCACACCAGTGGCTTCAATCATATTTGTCTGCATTAATTAACTGACATAAAGATATAAAATACATGTGCCATATATGAATGTATGACTTTAACAAAATCATAATAGGTTACACTCATTAATTTTGCATATTTGTATTCAATGATTCTTAAACAAAGCACGTAAGTGCATATATAGTGGAAAAAGTATAAAAGCACAGGCACAATTCTTTTCAAATAACTCTGTGGGGCTGATTTTCAGTTATTACAAATTATTTTAGAATAACAAGATAGTAGTAATTAGAAGGAAAGTTTTATGCTGCTGAGCCAAGTTGAGAATTTTCCCCTACATCCTATTTTTAATCTCTCAAATTATTAACGACCTACAGTATAGTTTAGATGTATTATATTCTTTCTGTAAAACTATTTAAAGAACTGTATGCCTTTATATAGGATCTGACACCATCATTACTGTGCAATAAGCCAGACAGGGTAATAAACTTACCCTGTTATTTCAAACAACCTTTAGAAAAAATATCATTAATCTTTTCTTAGGAAAAAGAAAAAAGCAAAATAATATTTGAAGCTAACTAAATAACAATGCTTAACAACCATTCACCCTACAGACTTCAAGGAAAAAACTATCCCTGAACATTACATATTACATTCTACAGAATAGTAAACTAAAATTGCTGTTAGCATAATAATAAAACTTATGATGAATCACACAGAATTTTAAGGTCATGTTGGGAACATAAATCTTTCAGCTCTGTAATATGTGATATGGACCCAATGACCTTAGGTGCTTCTGTACTTAGGTGCTTTGTAAAAGACAAAAATGATGGGATGTTAATAATCATGTATACTTCTAATTAATCCAATAGTTTTAAGAAATAGAAAAACTTGAGGATATTATCAGTAACTATGAAATATTTTATAGGGATACACTCTTGAAATACACAATATATACATGTTTGCTTACATTTCACTTCTATGAAAATGTATAATTTGTAAACTCAGTAAGTAAAACATTGCATATTTCCTCAGTAGATAAAAATCAAAAGGACACAGATTAAGCTAGGTACTATATATACTTAAACAGATATGACAGTTAAAATCTTACACCCAAAACTAGCATGTCTAACATTTACTTAAAAGTTCTAACATATACTAAAAATAGCTAATATTTAGAGTAATAATTTAAACTAAATGTAACAGTTTACAAAGTGAGCATAGTCATTTGAGAAAACAAACATTAAGTAAAGTAGAATACAGAAAAATATTTCAGATAAAAGAGTCAGAAGGGGAGTGAAAAGAAAAAATTGTAAAATAGCATATAAATAGAAGCTACAGAAGACAAAATATACACGTTTATCAAACAGTTATTGTTAAATATCTACTTTTAAAAAATAAAGCTTCATGGATTTTACAACAAACAAAATATTACTGCAACTCACAGTCCCTCTTTCAAATTTTCTTCAAGCACATTAATTTCTTTCACTATTTAGAGTGTTCAGCCCTACTCTGTCACCTCTGTTTCCAAATTTAAATACAAACATATATAAATGTGCTTGACAAAACAAAGAATCTTCTAATAACGTAAAACACACACACTCACATGAAAGTAACTGTCACACAACTGCATGTTGCTAATAAGAATAACAATAATACAAAATAACAACAAAAAGTTAGGAGTAAAAGGGCTTCCTAGAAAAAATACTGGCATGATAGGTACCACTCATGAAAAACTTGGTAATATATTTAAGAATTCTAAGAAGGTATTTAAGCCATGCATCTAGCAATTTCACTTCTAGAATTTTATCATAATAAGGTTTAAAAAATAACCGTGGGATAGTGAAATGAAAGAATGCCATTTAGTCATTAAAATTCATCTTGAAAAGAACATTTAATGGCTTAGAAAAATGTTCATGATATATTAAGTGGAAAAATTGAATTATAAAACAAGTTAACTAGGCTGGAAGACAGTGACAGAATACAAGGTGTATAGACTCACCCTGACCCATGAGTATAACTAGATAAATATCAAATCTTCCTAAACAACCAGAAATTGACCTCAGGATTGGCAGAACAAACTCCACAACTAAAGGCAGAAAAGAGGCCACATCAAAGAAAGTAGGAAATGTGGAAGCAGTTTGGGAGAGAAAGCCCCTGTAGCAGGGAGGAAGCTGTGGTCTCAGAGAAGGATAAGTAACATACTAGCACACAGGCAAGCACAAGGAAAATGAATCCCCATAACAACTGGCTTGCAAAATGGGAAGGACCCAATTTTGTCACTTCTGGCAACCAAAGGGGCTTAAAGCCTGGAGGTTTAAAGGTCAGTGAGTTGGCTGGGATTCAACCTGCAGAGCATTGTACTACTCTTGCAAAGAAGAAATGCAAACAATCCATGGACACAGAGCATGGAAACAGCTATCTGAAGAGCACCTGGGGCACAGAATGGGGAGGTTATTCACTCTTCTCAGACAGCATTCCAGAAGGAAAAGCTTCACTTAGATACCCTTCCAGGAACAAAGAAACTGGTTTCTGCCATTTGTTTCCCTGACTCCACTGCATAAGCACGTAGCACCTGTTGGAACCACCACAACAATGACACTTCCTATCTAACTTGTTTATACCAAACACAGACCCCACCACCCCCAACATTCCGGCAGCACTGCCCCTTCCAGTCACGCTTGCCTCAGTTCCAGCATGACATGGCAGACCCCTTTCCCCAGAAGACATGCCCAGCTCACACTCTGTCTTCCCTCTTGGGAGTACTGTAGAGCCATCCTTCCCATAGTGATGCTGATAGGTCTTATTTCACAAACCGGAGCACACCAAGTTAAAACATGCCACATTCAGATGTACTTGAGTGCCTCAGTTGGTTAAGTCTCTGACTCTTGGTTTTGGCTCAAGTCATGATCTCATGGTCATGAGATTGAGCCCCACATCAGGCTCATACTCAGTTTGCTTGGGATTCTTTCTCCCTTTCCCTCTGCTTGTCCCACTCATACTCAATCTCTCTCTCTTTTTCAAATAAATGAATAAATCTTTAAAAACAAAAACATGTCACATTCAGGCCAGGGACCAGCACTCCACACAACAGGCAAAGACAGATGATGAGTCTGAAGGATAAAGCATCTAGGACAAAAGAGCAGTGCATATGCAGCACACACTGGAGACACGTCCAGAGGTGCCAGGCCCTGGGAAGAGGAGAAACTACACAGCAGAGCACTACAGGACTTTTTATTCATAAGGTCATTACCCTCAGGAACAGGAGATGTAGCTGACTTTACTAGCACACAGAAACAGGCAGAGTGACTTTGAAAAAATGAAAAGGCAGAGAAATTTATCCCAAATGAATAAATAGGACAAGGTCAGAGATCTAAGTGAAGAAGATATAAATAACATGCCTGATGGAGTATTAAAGCAATGATCATAAGGAACTCTCTGGATTTGTGAAAAGTCTGGAAGAAGCAGAGGAATAAATTAGTGACCTAGAGGACCTAGAGGACAGAGTAATGGAAATGAATCAAACTGAACAAAAGAGAGAAAAAAGAATTATGCAAAATGAGAATAGACTTAGGGAACTCAGTGACTCCATCAAATATAATAACATTCATATAGGGGTACCAAAAAAGGAAGAGAAAAGAAGGCAGAAAATTTATTTGAAGAAGCAATGGCTGAAAACTTCCCTAATCTTGGAATGCAAACAGATACCAGATCCAAGAGGCACAGTGAACTCTACTCAAAATCAACAAAAACAGGTTTATACCAAGACACACTATAACTAAATTGACAAAATATAGTGATAAAAAATTTTAAAAGCACCAAGACAAAAGAAGCCAATAACTTTCAAGAGATAACTCATGAGACTCGCAGGAGACTTTTCAGCAGAAACTTTCCAAGCCAGAAGGGAGTGTCATGATATATTTAAAGTGCTGAATGGGAAAAATATACAGCCAAGAATATCTTATCCAGTAAAACTATCATTCAGAATAGAAGAAGAAATAATTTCTCAAACCAAAATTGAGTTCACAACCACTAAACATGGCCCACAAGAAATATTAAAAGAGACTCTTTAAGTGGAGAACAAAGAGCAAAAGTGACAGTATAAAGGTAGGAAATACAAAAGCAGTGAAAATGAATATTTCTGTAAAAAAATAGTAAAGAAATTCCACAAAATAAAAGGATATAAAATATAATATACATACCTAAAATGTAGGGAGGAGATGAGAAAAGAATGGGGTTCAAACTTAAATGACCATCAACTTAATATAGACTGCAATATGGAGGACAGGTTATATACAAACCTAATGGTAACCATATATCAAAACCCACTAATAAATATGCAAAGAATAAAGAGAATGAAATCCTAATATATCATTAAAGAAAATCAGCAAACCATGAGAGTAAAACAACAAAGGATCAGAGAAAATGTTCAGTAATGATCACAAAATAAATAGTAAAGTGACAATAAATACATATCTACTAATAATTACTTGGAATGTAAATGGACCAAATGTTCCAATCAAAAGACATAGGGTGACAGAATGGGTTAAAAAACATGACTCATCTATATGCTGCCTATAGGAGAGTCATTTTAGACCTTAAGACACTTACAGTGAAAGTGAAAGGATGGAGAAAGATTTATCATGCAAATGGCTGTCAAAAGAAAGCCAAATAGCAATATTTATATCATTCAAAATAGAATTTAAAACAAAGACTGTAATAAGAGATAAAGATGGACACTATAAAACAAGGAGGCCAATTCAATTAGTACATATATTAATTATAAATGCTTATGCACCCATTTGCATGGGAGCACCATAAAATGGTCAATAACAAAAAAGGAAATAATCAATAATAATACAATAATACCAGGAGATTTTAAACCCACATATCGATAGATCATCTAAATAGAAAATCAACAAGGAAACAATGCCTCGAAGGACACACTGTAACATATGGATTTACAAATAGAAAAAAGTTACAAATAGAATTATCCTGTGATCCAGCAGTCACACCACTGGGTACTTACCCAAAGAATACAAAAGAGTGATTCAAAGAGTTACATGCACCCCTGTTTACAGCAGCATTATTTACAGTAGCCAAATTATAAAAGCAGCCCACTGTACATTGATTGATGAATGGATAAAGAAGATGTGATATTTGGGGAGGAGCAAGATGGTGGAGGATTAGGAGACCTAGATATCATCAGGTCCCAGGAGTCCAGCTAGATGGTTATCAAATCAGTCGGAACACCTACAGACTCAACAGGAGATCAAAGAGAAGAAGAACAACAATTCTAGAAACAGAAAAATGACCATTTTCTATAGATGAGACCCATGGAGAAGTGAATCAGAGGCGACATTTGGGAAGATAGACCGCAGGGGGAGGGGCTGGCTCCCGGCCAGCAGTAGAGCAGCAGAGCACAAAATCAGAACTTTCAGAAATCTGCTCCACTGAGGAACATCGCCGTAGAGGCTAAGCAGGGGTCGGAGGCCTTGCTGGGACAGTGTGGTCTCAGGACCTGTGGGGTCCAGAAGGACCCAGAGTGTCTGAGCATGGCAGAGCTCCAAGGTATCAGAGTGGGGAAGCCGGTGGCAGAGATGGAGCAAAAGGGTGGGCTCTCAATTCGGGTTTACTTTAAACTGTGATCCCAGGTGCAGTTTGGCCACTACACTTCAAGCAAGCACCCCCAAAATTGCAGATGCGGGAGATCCCTTCCTTCCTCTACTGGAGGAGCTGCATGGGAGCACACTCTAGGAATCTGCTGGGTTTGGAGACTCCAAACAGGCCAAACGCCAGAGAAAGAAATAATTGGTGACAGGCTGGGTGAGCACAGAGTGTGGCCAGAGACCAGGGAGACAGGCATGATTGCCTGCTTTTCTCTGAGGGTGCACTGAGGAGTGGGGCCCCAAGCTGTCAGCTCCTCTGGGCTGGATACTGGGATACCACCATCTTCATTCCCATCCTCCAGGGCTATACAGAAAGCGTTCAAGGAACAAAAGCTCCTGAGAGAAAACCTGAGCAGATTGCTTAGCCTGGCCCCTCACTAGGATGGGGCAATTCCACCTTGGGCAAAGACATTTCAGAATCACTGCAGTAGTCCCCTACACCAGAAGATCAGTTAGAATATCCACCCAAGACCAAGTTCACTGAACACTGAGAACTGCAGAACTTCAGATTTAGAGAAATGCACAACATAGAATTCATGGCTTTTTCCCCATGATTCTTTAGTCTTTCAAAGTTAATTTTTTTTAAAGATTTTATTTATTTGACAGAGCTAAACACAGCCAGAGAGGGAACACAAGCAGGGGGAGTGAGAGAGGGAGAAGCAGGCTTCCCGCTGAGCAGGGAGCCTGATGTGGGACTCGATCCCGGGTCTCCAGGATCATGCCCTGAGCTGAAGGCAGTTGCTTAACCAACTGAGCCACCCAGGCGCCCCTAAAGTTAAATTTTTTTAATCTTATTTTTTTCTTATTCTATTTTTTACTTTTTTTCCCTCTTTCTTACTTTAACATTTTTTTCATTTTCTTATCAATGTTTTTTTTAATCTTTTTAAATTTTCTTGTTTTAGTCATTGTCTATCACTTTATTGTATTTAAGCTTATTTTTTGTATACATATAGGTTTTTCTTTCTTTAAAACTTTGGGATACAGTTTCTTCTAATAGATAGACCTCTCCACAGAGACCTGGCAGGCCAGAAAGGACTGACATGATATATTCAGAGCACTAAATGAGAAAAATATGCAGCCAAGAATATTATATCCAGCTAGGCTGTAATTGAAAATAGAAGGAGAGATAAAAAAGCTTCTAGGACAAACAAAAATTAAAAGAATTTGCAAACACCAAAAGCCCTACAGGAAATATTGAAAGTACTCCTTTAATCAAAGAGAAAGCCTAAAAGTAACAGATGAGAAAGGAACAGAGAAAATATACCTTATAGGCAATACAATGGCACTAAATTCATACCTTTCAATAGTTATCCTGAGTGTATATGGGCTAAATGCCCCAATCCAAAGACACAGGGTATCAGAATGGGTAAAAAACAAGACCCATAGATTTCCTGTCTGCAAGAAACTCATTTTAGACCCAAAGACACTTCCAGATTTAAAGTGAGGGGCTGGAAAACAATTTACTATGCTAATGGACATCAAAAGAAACCTGGGGTGGCAATCCTTATATGAGACGAATTAGATATTAAGCCAAAGACTATAATAAGAGATGAGAAAGAATGCTATATCATAGTTAAAGGGTCTGTCCAACAAGAAGATCTAACAATTTTAACATCTATGCCCCAAACATGGGAGCAGCCAATTATATAAGCTAATTAATAACTAAATCAAAGAAACACATGGACAAGAATACAATAATAGTAGGGTACTTTAACACCCCCTTCACTGAAATGGACCGATCATCTAAGCAAATGATCAATAAGGAGATAAAGGCTTTAAATGGCATACTGGACCAGATGTACATCACAGATATATTCAGAACATCCCATCCCAAAGCAACAGAATACATATTCTTCTCTAGTGCAAATTCTCCAGAATAGATCACATCCTGGGTCACAAATCAGGTCTCATTTGGTACCAAAAGATTACAACCATTCCCTGCATATTTTCAGATCACAATGTTTTGAAAATAGAACTTAACCACAAAAGGGAAGTTGGAAAGAATTCAAATACATGGAGACATGGAGGCTAAGGTGTATCCTACGAAAGAATGAATGGGTCAACCAGGAAATTAGAGAAGAATTATAAACGTAGAAACAAATTAAAATGGATACACAACTGTTCAAAACTTTGGGACAAAGCACAGGCAGTCGTGAGAGCGAAGTATACAGCAATACAAGGCTTTCTCAAGAAACAAGAAACGTCTCAAATACACAACCTAATTCTACACCCAAAGGAGGTGGACAACGAAGAACAAAGAAAGCTGAACCCTGCAGGAGAAGAGAAATAGTAAAGATCATAACAGAAATCAATGAAATAAAATCTAAAGAACAGTAGAACAAATCAACAGAACTAGGAGCTGATTCTTTGAAAGAATTAATAAGATTGATAAACTTCTGGCCAGACTTATCAAAAAGAAAAGAGAAAGGACCTAAATTAATAAAATAATGAATGAAAGGGGAGATATAAAAACCAACACCAAAGAAATACAAACAATTATAAGAATATTATGAGCAACTATAAACTAGCAAATTTGACAATCTGAAAGAAACAGGTGCAGTCCTAGAGACATATAGAGTACCAAAACTGAAAAGGAAGAAATAGAAAACCTGAATAGACCCATAACCAGTAAGGAGATTGAAGCAGTCATCAAAAATCTCCCAACAAACAAGAGTCCAGGCCTAGACAGCTTCCCAGGGGATTTTACCAAACATTTAAGGAAGAATTACTACCTATTCTCCTGAAACTGTTCCAAAAAAAGAGAAATGGAAGGAAAACTTCCAAACTCATTTTATGAGGCCAGGATTACCTTGATCCCAAAAACAAAGACCCCATCAAAAAGGAGAATTACAAACCAAGATCCCTGATGAACATGGATGTGAAAATTCTACCAAAATACTAGCCAATGGATTCAATAGTACATTAAAAGGGTTATTCACCATAACCAAGTGGGATTTATTATTGGACTGCAAGTTGGTTCAACATCTGCAAACATCTATGCTACGTAGAGCAATGTACACATTTAATGCAATCCCTACCAAACACCAACATTTTTTTCAAATAAATGGAAAAAATAATCCTAAAATTTTTATGGAACCAGAAAATACCCCTAATAGCCAGAGGAATGTTGAAAAAGAAAACTAAAGATGAGGCATCACAATTCCGGACTTCAAGCTCTATTACAAAGCTGTAATCAGTAAGACAGTATGGTACTGGCACAAAAACAGACACATAGATCATTGAAACAGAATAGAGGGCCCAAAAATGGACCCTCAAATCTCTGGTCAACTAATCTTCGGCAAAGCAGGAAAGAATGTCTAATGGAAAAAAGACAGTCTTTTCAACAAACGGTGTTTGGAAAATTGGACAGCCACATGCAAAAGAATAAAATGATACTATATCCTTACACCACACACAAAAATAGACTCAAAATGGATGCGAGATCTATGAGACAGGATCCATCAAAATCCTTGAGGATTACACAGGTAGCAACCTCTTAGACTTCAACCTCATCAACTTCATCCTTGAAACATCGCCAAAGGCAAGAGAAGAAAGGAAAAAATGAACTATTGGGACTTCATCAAGATCAAAAGCTTTTGTACAGCAAAGAAACAGTCAAGAAAACCAAAAGACAACTGACAGAATGGAATAAGATATTTTCAAATGACCTATCTGATAAAGGACTAGTATCCAAAAGCTATAAAGAATATATCAAACTGAACACCCAAAGAACAAATAATCCCAGCAAGAAATGGGCAGAAGACATGAACAGACATTTCTCCAAAGGAGACATCCAAATGGCCAACAGACACATGAAAAAGTGCTCAACATCTCTCAGCATCAGGGAAATACAAATCAAAAGGACAGTGAGAGATCACCTTCCCCCAGTGAGAATGGCTAAAATTAACAAGTCAAGAAATAACAGGTGTTGGCAAGGATGAAGAGAAAGGGGAACCCTCCTACACTGTTGGTGAGAATGCAAGCTTGTGCAGCCCCTCTAGAAAACACTATGGAGATTCCTCAAAAAGTTGAAAATAGAGCTACCCTACAACCCACCAATCATACTACTGGGTATTTACCCTAAAGCTACAAATGTAGTGATCTGAAGGGGCATGTGCACCTGAATGTTTATAGCAACAATGTCCACAATAGCCAAACTATGGAAAAGAACCTAGATGTCCATCAGCAGATGAATGGATAAAGCATATGTGGTATGTAATGGAATACTATGCAGCAATCAAAAAGAATGGAATCCTGCCATTTGCAATGATGTGGATGCAACCGGAGGGTATTACACTGACCGAAATAAGTCAATCAGAGAAAGACATTTATCATATGATCTCTCTGATATGATAAATTTGAGAATCAGGGTGGGGTGTCATGGATGGTAGGGAGGGAAAATAGTAAAATAAGATGAGACCGGGATGGGGGACAAACCATAAGAGACTCTTAATCTCAGGAAACAAAGTAAGGGTTGCTGGGGGTGGGGGAAGGAAAGGGTGGCTGGGTTACGGGGAAAAATAAGAATTAAAAAAGAAAAGATGTGATATTTACTAAATAATATATAACAGAATATTATTCAGCCATAAAAAGGAATGAAATCTTGCCATTTGCTACATTTTTGAGGCTAAAATGTATAATCCTAAGTGAAGTAAGTCATTTAGAGATATAATTTCACTCATGTAGAATTTAAGAAACAAAACAAATGAGCAAAGGGGGAAAAAAGACAAGTCAAGAGACAGACTTAGAGAACAAACTGATGGTTACAAGAGGGGAGTGGAGGAGGTTAAATAGGTGATGGTAATTACAGAGTGCACTAGTAATTACAGGTCATATATGGAATTATTCAATCATTATAGTGTATACCTGAAACTAATATACCTCTATATGTTAATAGGAATTAAAAGGAAAACTTAAAAAAAACCATGCTAATAAAAGTAAAATAAAAAAATAAAATGAGGTAACTATAGTTTCTATTTTGAAAATATATTTGCATATATTACATAATATGTTATATATATTTTATCTATTATAAAATCATGTGTCATAAAATATTGTATAATAAAAATAATATGCATATTTGTATATACATATGCTTACAAAGAAAGTTCAGATACCCACACAGAGCTGAGGAAAGATCTCTTAAAAAACTGGAATAACAGTGCAGGGGTTATTTCTCAAAGAGGGAATTATCAGATGATTTAATTTTCTTTTCATTATTTATGAATTTTTAAATTTTCCATAATTTTATGCTTACAAATAAAATGGAATCTATATTCCATATGTCAGCACAAAATTATTATTAACAATAGTTTCCAAGCCTAGTTCCAAAAGTCTTCCTATTTAATTCTAGTTAATTCATATAATTCTGACAAAAAATAAGTTTTATTTACTACAAAATATCGACCATTTCTCTCCTAAAAAAAGTAATAGCAACGACAACAACAACAGAAATACAGCTCAAATTTGAGAGCAGAAATGTAAATGCCTCAAATTGCTGCTCTAATGGACTTAAATACATTCATCCAAATTTGAAGAATAGTTCATTCTTATCTCAGACATTATTAAGTATTGTCTCTCAGCTAGAGAGGTAACTTTCTTTTCTTTTTTTTTTTTTTTCTTAAGATTTTATTTATTTATTTGACAGAGTGACACACAGCTAGAGAGGGAACATAAGCAGGGGGAGTGAGAGAGGGAGAAGCAAGCCCACTGCAGGGATCAATCCCTGGACTCTGGGATCATGACCTGAGCGGAAGGCGGACACTCAAGGACTGAGCTACCCAAGCGCCTCCAGCGGTAACTTTCTGTATTTTGCTTTGTGGCTCTAGGACTGGACCCCTGGAATCATATTTTTACTTTGCCATGCTGTTCACTGTGAAGGTCTCAGAAGTCCCAAATAAATAAATAAAAAGCATCTAATACTCTCGGATGAGACACTATAATCTGTGATAGTGATGGAATGCTTTAATGGAGCAAAGTTGTCCATTTTCCTCATATTAATCTATAAATTAAATTGAATTCCAATATAAATGCTAGCTTATTATCTTTAGGAAACTCAGTAACATTCTAAAGTGTTAGGAAACACTTTAAAGCGTTAGGAAAGGATAATGTTTCAAGAATACCTAAGTTATTTAAAAAAAAGAAAGGTCCTTGAGTGGTGACTTGTCCTATTGATATTACAATATACTGTAATTCCACAGTCATAAAATTTTGTATATTAGTACAGCAACAGGCAAATGGGTCAGCCGACAATATAAAGTTAAAAGATAATATTCATATGGGAAGTAAATATCAAACAATGTGAGTATACATAATCACAGTGCAATTGATGGGCTGTTCAGTAGAAAACTCACTCAATATATGAAGAAAAATAAAATTGGATTTCTATATAATCCCTCATAAAAATGTTGATCCCCAAAGGCAACTGATATAAATATGAAAGGTAAAATTTTCAAGCTAATATATAGTGCAAACAAATACCTTTGTGCTGGGGAAAGACTTCTTAAACAATAACCTAAAGTACAAAATATAAAGTAAAAAACTGGTAAATTTGATTATGCAAAAAATAAGGATTTCTACTCAACAAAGGACACCACGGTCAAAATTGGTAGGTGAAAGAGTTGCATATGGTTTTGCAGTGATAATACTTACAATATCCAGACTACATAAAAAATTCTTGCAAATCAATAATAGAAAACCAGCAACTCCAATAAAAAAATACCTGAGGACATACAATAATGCCAAGCATATGAAAAGATTCACAAACTCATGAAAACTTAAACTGAAACAGCAGTAAAATAACATTTTAGATTCATTAAGATTGACAACAATGGAAAAGCTCTATCTTGTCGAGTATTGTCAGGATGTAGGCAAGGAAGAAATTTCATACATTGTTGATGAAGTAGATTCTTGCAGCTATTATAAAGGACAATCTTCTGACACTTTAAGTATGCATATACCTTAAGACATATACATGCAAACACACATTCACAAAATCACACTGAAATATTCAGGTCCATAGCTGGAAGTGTACATGTATGTTCATCATAGAATGATTTATGGTAATTGGAATTTAGAGGTAATCACTGGAGATAAGCAAAATGTAGTGGAACCAAACAGCGACATAATACATTCACAGCAGTTAGTATTGAAAGAGTAAATGTACATTGAGCAACAAAGCTCTTAAAACATACGGCTGATAAAAAATAGGATCAGAATGAGATCTATGGTATAATATTATTTATGAAAACCAAAATAACATACTCATACAACAATTTACATGTCTAAGAACATAAACAAATTTAAAGCTTTTCCCCTCAAATACAACAGAATAATTGTCTATGGTAAAATAATAGAAATGTGAATGGGAAGGAGGATTAAATAAAGGAAGAGAGGACTTACATAGAATAATGATGATACTGTGTCATTTAACTAAGTAGTCAGAATTAAGAGGCAACCATACTTTGGTTCTTCCAAGAGGCTCCTCTCTTCCAGAAAGTAAAAAGATTTAACTAGATCTCACTTTCATTTTTTTTAATTTAAATTCAATTAGCCAACATACAAGTACAATTAATTTCAGATGTAGTGTTCAATAATTCATCAGCTGCATATAACACCCAGTGCTCATCATATCACATGCCCTCCTTAAAGCCCATCACCCAGTTGCCCCATACCCCCAACCAATCCCCTTCCACAACCCCTCAGTTTGTTTCCCAAAGTCAAGAGTTTCTCATTTCTTATACATATATAAACCATGATAAAAATTGGTAGACCTGGGAGAGAAACATGGAAAAGAGTCACATGAAAATAATGATTCTTTCCAACCTTAGCAAATTGGGCAACAGGGTTATAATATTTTGGAAATCTGACAATATAATCTTACCGGGAGCCAGAGGCTTATATATGCTGATTACCACAGATGTTGTTTTTCACTTTACATAAACATGTGTAGGAGAGATCACTGTTTAAAATATACTCTTTCCCTCCCCACTAATTGATGTTTTTGTACATCTCTTCACTTTTGTTTAACTAGGAGGAGACACTCTAACTCTGTTGTATGACAGACAATGAGTTTCTGGACATGAATTCCAATTGTCTCCATTGTAGATGCAGAAATAACCAAACATACTTGGCAATCTGTTGCATCCTACAGGAGTCTTTTCACTGGATTTGTTGCAGTAACCTGTGAAAACCACTAGGCTATTCCTCCAAAAGAAAGAAAAAGCCAATCTAAAGTAGAGTCAGTAACAAAATCCTCAATCTTAGCTATAAGGGAGAGTTTCTAATCCTCAATCTTAGCTATAAGAGAGACTTCCAAATATGAATTTAGTATTAGAACTGAGTGTAAGTCCTGATCAGAACTGAAAATAGGAAAAAGTTCCAGAAATAGCTGAAAACAGGTAAAATTCCCAGAAATAGCTGAAGTGGCCAAGGATTTGCAGGAGTTTGTGTCAGTGGGTGGAGATGTGAGTTAACCTACTTTGACTCTGCCTATTGGTTCTCTATGTGGAGATGACAATTCAATGAAACATTACTAGCTTAGTGATTAAGGTATACAAACATTTTCTTTTCTTAGATTTTACTCTCTGTTTCTAAGTGGGCTTCATTCAGATTATTCCAAAAAGTGCTCCTCAGTACTTTCTTCTTTTTCATTTTTTTTCCTTATGCATAAATTTCTGTCTCTTGTCTTTGGCAAAAAGTGTAGTAGACTAGGAAACACAGTTATCAGCCATATTAGCTCTCTCCACAGGAAGTTGATTTTGCTGGAATGAGGCCAATTTACTTTACCTAAAACAAGATATTTAAATTTAAAAGTAAGGGTAACATATTTAAAAAAAATAAAAATAAAAAAATAAAAGCAAGGGCAAAATTTTCTGTGAATCTTCACAATGGAATACAGAAAAGTTAAACTTGGGAATATTTTAGTTTTGTTGATAGTTTCTTTCATTGTGCAAAAGTTTTCAATTTGATGTAGTCCCGTTTTCATGACCTTGCCTATGGGAATATGGTCCAGAAAATATCCCTAAGACCTATGTCAAGGAGCTTACTGCCTTTGTTTTTTCCTATAAATTTTATAAATTTTCAGGTCTTAATTTCAAATATTTAATCCATTTTGAGTTAATTTTTGCATATAGTATAACATAGCACTTTATAAATTTTCTTTTTTTGCATGAAGCCGTCCCACTTTCCCCATACCATTTATTGAAGAGATTGTCTTTTCTTAAATATTATTTTACATATGTTATCTATTTTTGTCTCCTCTCTTGTAGATTAATTGATCATATACATGTGGATTTCTGAGTTCTCCATTCTGTTTCATTGATCTACACATCTGCTTTTGTTTCAGTATCATGTTTTCATTACTGCTGCTTTGTAGTATAGTTTGAAATCAGTGAGCATGACACCTCTAGCTTTGTTCTACTTTCTCAAACTTCTTTGACTCTCTGGTCTTTCGTAGTTTCACAGAAATTACAGGACTATTTGTTTTAGTTCTGTGAAAAATATTATTTTTTTTTAAAGATTTTATGTATTTGACAGAGAGAAACACAGCCAGAGAGGGAACACAAGCAGTGGGAGTGAGAGGGAGAAGCAGGCTTCTCGCCCAGCAGGCAGCCCGATGTGGCGCTCGATCCCTGGACTCTGGGATCATGACCTGAGGTGAAGGCAGAAGCTTAACCACTGAGCCACCCAGGCGCCCCACTATTGGTATTTTGATAGAGAATACATTGAATATGTAGATTGCTTTACATAGTATGAACATTTTAACAGTAATTCTTTCAATCCATGAGCACCATTTATCTTTCCCTTTCTTTGTGTCATCTTCATTTTCTTTCATCAATGTTCTACAGTTTTCAAGTATAGGTCTTTTACCTCTTTGATTAAATTTGTTCTAAGGTATCTTATTCTTTTTGTTATTGTAAATGCCATTGTCTCCTTTATTTCTCTTCCCAATAGTTCATTATTATTTTACAGAAACATGATAGATTTGTATATAATAATTGTATATGCTACCACTTTATTGAATTCATTTATTAGTTCTAAGTTTTCTAGTGGAGTCTTTATGGTTTCCTATCTATACTATTAAATCATATGCAGTTAGTGAGTTTTATTTCTTCCTTCCCAATTTGGATGCTTTTTATTTCTTTCTCTTGATTAATTGTTTGGACAAAATCTCTAAGATTATGCTAAATAAAAGTGGTAAGAAGTAGGCATACTTGTCTTGTTCTTGATCCTTGAGAAAAAAAACTTTCATCTTTCATCTTTGAGCTTGATGTTATTAGCTATGGGTATGTCATATATGGTCTTTATTATGTTGTGGTACATTCTGTCCATACCAACTTTATTGAGAGTTTTTATCATAAATGGCTGTCAAATCTTGTCAAATGCTTTTTCTGCATCTATTTAGATGATCATATGATTTTTACTCTTCATTTGTTTATGTGGTGATTATGTTGGTTAATTTGTATATGTTGAACCATTCTTATATACCTGGAATAAATACTACTTGATCATGATATATGGTCCTTTCAGTGTATTGTTGAATTTGGTTTGCAAATATCTTGGGATTTTCTACATCTATGTTCATCTGGGATATTGGCCTGTATGTTCCTATTTTTAAAGCACAATGCTGGCACTGAAAAATGAGTCTTTAATTTTTCACACCAATTTAAGACAGATAGGTATTATATCTTTAAATATTTGGTAGAATTCACCTGTGAAACCATCTGGTCCTGGACTTTCATTTGTTAGAAGATTTTGTATTACTCATTCAATATCATTAGTAATTCTTGGTATATTCAGATTTTCTATTTCTTTAAGATTCAGTTTTAGAAGACTGTGTGTTTCCAGGAATTTATTTTTTTTAGGTTTCCAATTTGTTGGTATATAACTGTTCACAGTAGTCTCTTATGATCCTTTGTATTCCTTTATCAGTTTTAACTTCTTTTTCATCTCTGATTTTATTAATTTTTTGGCCCTCTTTCTTTTTTCTTGATGAGTCTGGCTAAAGGTTTGTCAATCTTGTTTATCTTTTTTCAAAGAATCAGCTCTTAGTTTCATTGATATTTTCTATTGTCTTTTGAGTCTCTATTCCATTTATTTCCATTCTGGCATTTATTATAACTTTCTTCTAGTAACTCTGGACTCCATTTGTTTCTTTTTCTATTTCCTTTAGGAGTAAGGTTAGATTGTGTATTTGAGATCTTATTTCTTGAAGTAGTACTGTATTGCTATCAACTTTCCTCTTAGAACTTCCTCTGCTACATCCATAGAGTTTGGAATATTGTGTTTCCATTTACATTTCTCAATGTATTTGTTGATCTTGTTTTTGATATCTTCATTAACCCACTGGTCATTTAGCAGCATATTGTTTAGTTTCTAAGTGTCTGATTTTTTTTTCAATTTTCTTCTTTGTAATTGATTTCTAGTTTCATAATATTGTGGTTAGAAAAGATGCTTAATATAATTTTAATCTTCTTAAATTTATTGAGACTTATTTTGTGGCCTACCATGTGATCTATCCTAGAGAACATTCTGAAAAGAATATGTGTTCTGCTGCTTTTTAACAGAATGTTCTGTATATATCTATTAAATCCATCTGGTCTAATGTGTTGTTTAAGACTGATATTTCCTTATTGATTTTTCTGTCTAGATGATTTATCCATTGATATCAGTGGGGTATTAAAATCACCTACTATTATTGTAATGCTGTCCATTTCTCCCTAAAGGTCTGTTAATAATTGTGTTATAGGGACGCCTGGGTGGCTCAGTTGGTTAAGCCACTGCCTTCGGCTCAGGTCATGATCCTGGAGACCCGGGATCAAGTCCCACATCGGGCTGCCTGCTCGGCGGGAAGCCTGCTTCTCCCTCTCTCACTCCCCCTGCTTGTGTTCCCTCTCTGGCTGTGTTTCTCTCTGTCAAATAAATAAAATCTTTAAAAAAAAAA